>PVIR01008833.1:0-55358 GCA_004026965.1 Petromus typicus | reverse complement strand
TGCCAATCTCATAACTATGCCCCCTAACCTGAATACTGGGAATACAGTTACACACAAACACACCCTGCAAATAAAGTGAACAGCTCAACAATGAGAATGATTCTAACCCATGAACCTTAAATATATTTCCTTTGATTTTTATCTTCATTATGATCTTATTATTCGATAGCGATTTGCTTGGATTGTCTATTTCTTCTCATAGTTTTTTCCTAGGTCATATATTTCTAGGAAATTTTCCTAAGTTATCTAGTGTTCTACATTCAATATTCTATTATTAGTGTTTTACAGTCTGAAAAGTGTATAGTGGTTTTTTTTTTTTTTTTTTTTGAGACAGGGTCTTGCTTTCATAGTTCAGGTTGGCCTTGAGCTCAGCCTTGAATTTACAGCAATCCTCCTGCCTCTGCCTCTGCCTCCTGAGTGCTGGGATTACCAGCATGGGCCACCACACCTGGCACTGTGGCATGTGGTTCTGATATCATGAGTTTCTATGCCCAGCATTGTTGTATGTAGGTTACCAGGATCAAACCCAGGCCTTTACAGCTGCAAGGCAGGCTCCAGAACCACTGAGCTACATCTCCAGCCCAATTTATAGATCTTTTAACTCCCTAGTTAAAGTCACCAAATATTTTACTATTTTTGATATTACTGTTAATGAGATTATTTTCTTAATTTATATTTTTATAATTTGCTGTTAATTTATAGAAACACAACTTTTTAAGATTTTATTCTTCACAATTTTATAGAATTGGTGTATTTATTTTACTAGAACTTGTTTGGCTTCTTTGTTTACAGTTTCCAAATAAAAATCTTTCCATTTATTATAGAAACAATTTTAATTTTTTCTTTCAACTTGCATGTCTCATTATTTATCTCACTTGATGTTTCTGGCTAGTAATTAAAGAACTATACTGAATGAAAATGCAGAAAATTTACTTTCTTTTCCTTTTCTTGATATTATAGAAAAGCATTCAAATTTTAAGTCTTTTCATTCTTTTTGTTGTTGTTGTTGTTGTTGTTATTGTTGGATGTACTAGGAATTGAACTCAGGATCTTGCTCTTGCCAGGCAGGTGTTGTACCACTAAGCTAATCCTGGGCAGGAAGCATTTAAATTTTAATGATTGAATGTGATGAGGGTTACTCAAGTGGATTTAAATTGAAGTTCATTTCTTGTAAATATATTTTTTCACATTTACCAGCAAAGCTGAGAATTTCTTTTTCTCTGCAACTATCATAATGATTCTATAAGGTTTTAAAATTTTTAATTCCTATAAGTTTACTTCCATTAATGTCCATTCTATTTTTTTATCATTCATTTGATTTTCATGTATTTTGAGCCATCATTGCAAAGAATCCTACCTGATAGTAGTGTATGTTGCTTATAATGGAATGTTAAAATAAATTTATTGAAATTTCATGGAAGATTTTTTGAACTATTATTTATTCCTGATTTTTCTGTCATTTCGTTTTTGAAAGCTTCTAATATCACAGTAATGTGATTCTTGTAAAATGAATTTGAAATTGTTCACTTCTACAAATTTGGAAGATATTTCAGAAGATTTGAATCAGTTCTTTATACTAGTGCTTGATAGAATTTACCATGAACTCATCACATTGTAAACTTCTTTCCCTTCAGATATTTTTCATTACAATTACAATCTCATTATTCTGCAGTGGTTTGTTTAGGTTTTCTATTTCTTCTTATATTTCCTTGTAAAGTTGTATGTACCTAAGAAATTTTCCTACATCATCCAATTTGTTGATAGATAATTATCCATAGTGGTCTTTTATGATCTTTTTCATTTCCAGTTTTTGATACCTACTTCTACATTTATAATGACATTTTAGTCTTTTATTGTTAGTCTACCTAAACATTAGACATTAATCACTGCAGAAATCCAACTCAGTGTACTTGGTCTGCTCTATTTTTGTTTTGATTGTCACCCTAATCTTATTTCTACTCCTTTCTTTATTGCTTCCTTCTTTCTTCTACTTTGACATTATTAGTTTATTCTTATTTTTTTTCAGTTTCCTTCAGTAGTAACATAAATTGATGCAGTAGAAATCTTTCTTTGTCTTAGTGCATGTATTTATTGCTATAAACTTTTCTTTTAGAATTTTATGGCTACATTTCATTAGTTTGCCAAATATCATTTTTATTCAAGTAAAATTTTAAAAAATCATTCTCTTTTGATTTCATTATTCCACTACTCATTCAAAATTATGCTACTAAATTTCTAAATGTTTGTGAAATTTCTAAGTTTCCTTTTATTATCTTCTAGTTTTATACTGTTGATATAATTTAAATCTTTTTAATTGCTGTAGAACTTGATTTGTATTCCAGGACACTATTTATCTTAGAGAATAGTGTGTGTATACTGAGAAGAGTAAGTGTTCTGGTTTTTGCGGGTTGGAGTCTCTGTATATTTCTTTTAAATCTGATATTCTGTACTATTGTTTAAATCTACTGTTCCTTTTTCTTTATTTCCTGTCTGAATTATCTCTCCATTATTGCAAGTGAAGTATTTAAGTCTCCTAATATTTTTATTGCTGGGTATTTATTTTTCAGTTCCATTAATGTTTGCCACACATTTTAAAAATCTCAGCACTGGATTATTTACAATAAACCTCAACACTAGTAATTTATTGTAACTATAGAATCCTAATGAATTGACTAGTCTAAAAGAACATTACAACCTTTCTTTGTTCCTTGTGATAGCTTTTGATGCAGTCTATTTTGGCCTGATAAATAGGCAAACTTGACCTCTTTCAGTTACTGTGCTGTGAATGTCTTTTTTTCGTTCTGTCTCTTTTACCTTACAATTATCATTAAGAATGAAATTAGTGTCTTAAAAATCAGTGCGTAGTTTGGTCTTATTACATCTTCTATTGATCTGTTGGGAATTTTAATATGCTTACCTTCAAAGTACTTATTAAGAGATAAGTGATTATCAATTTATTGTTTGCAAAATTTTTTGAATATCTTTTCTCACCATCACAGGGCATTAAGAAATCTATTCCAGGGCTGGGGAGTTAGCTCAGTGGTTCTGGTGCCTGTCTTGCAAACGCAAGGACCCGGGTTTGATCTCTGGTAACTACATACCATAATGGGCATGGAGACTTACCCCAGGAGCAACCAGTACCACACACCACAGTGCCGAGCATGGTGGCTCACGCCTGTAATCCCAGCACTCAGGAGGCAGAGGCAGGAGATTTGCTGTGATGTGAATTTGAGGCTGGGCCAGCCTGAACCACAAAGCAAGACCCTGTCTCATAAAACCTTAAAAAAAAAAAAAAAAGAAAGAAAAAAATCTACCCCATAATATGTTTTATATTCCTTCTTCTTTATGTTCTATGCATCTACTGAATATTTCTTTTTTCAGGTCATCATGAGACTTAAACAAAGCATATAAAAGTTACATCTGTCTAGGTTAAACTGATTTTTACTTCATATAAAACAAAACACTACACATTAGCATATTCTTCCTGTATCTTTTAATATTATTCATGCCATTTAAATATTATACATGGCAACAAATTATTATAGATATTTTATGTAGTTTTATCGCATAATTTTGGTTTTTTGTTTGTTTTTTAGGTTTTTTGAGACAGGATCTCGCTTTGTGGTTCAGGATGGCCCTGAGCTCAGCCTCAAACTCACATCACAGCAATCCTCCTGCCTCTGCCTCCCAAGTGCTGGGATTACAGGCGTGCACCACCACGCCCAGCGCTGTGGTGTGTGGTACTAGTTGCTGCTGGGTGTGAGTCTCCATGCCCAGTATGGTATTTGGTTTCCCAGGGATTGAACCCGGGTCTTTGAGCTTGCAAGACAGGTGCTGGAACCACTGAGCTAAATCCCCAGCTCAATTTTGTTTTAACTTTTACACTCTATTTAGAAGTAACTCATGTTACCATTACATTACAATGATTATGAGTTCATTCTTACATTTATAGCTTTTTTAATTCATAATTTTTAAATTATATCCTTTTTTCCAATTAAGGAACTTCATGTAGAGTTTCTTAGAAGTCAGTTCCACTGTTAACAAAATTTTATGACTTTGTCTGAGTATATTTTTGTCTTTCCTTCACTTAAGGAGGACAACTGTGCTGGATATAGTTCTCTTGTTCAATAGTTTTGAAAATTGGAAAGGCTTTGAGTTGATCATCACATTCTGCTATTCTGCAAGCTTTATGCTATCAAATCTACAGATAGTCTTTGGCTCCTTTATATGAATTGAGTCGTTTTTCTCTTGTCCTTATAAAAGTCTCACTTTGCTTTTCATTTTTGAGTATTTGAATTACAATGTGTGTCAGTGAAAATCTATCTTAATCTATTTGTCATTTTTGACCTCTGGATCTAGATATCTAATTCTGTTTTCCAATTTGTTGAATTGTCTATTATTTTTTCTTTCAATAAGTCTTTGTGTCCTTTTTATTTCTCAATCTATTGTCAAACTTTCATAAAACAGTTCACAAAATGGTGTCCCATGAGTCACAAATGCTTTCATCACTAGATGTTAATCTTTTACCTTTGTGTTCCTTTAACTGGGTGATTTCAAATGATATCTCTTCAAACTCATTTATGCTCTTTTCTGCTTGATTGATTCTGTGGTTAAGTGTCGAAGGAACTGTTCAGTTCTGAAACACTGTGGGAGTCCAGAGCAGAATTCCCATTTAGCTCCTTGGAGGAGTTCTGCCTATATGTTGGACTGATAGTTTTCTTCAAATATTATTCTCCTAATTGCTTTAGTTAGCTATAACATGTAGAGATGTACTGATTTTGTAGCTTGCTGAGCTGATTCAAGTTTATCATTATGAGCTCTTCCATGTAATATTCATAATTCCGTTTTTGTAGAGCTGGTTCCTGGTGTCCTACTTTCTTCCATAGGTGCCAAATTAACATTTTGTGTGTGTGATCTTTGTACTGTTACACTGACATTTTCGCCTGGGAAGAAAGTGGTGCTATCAGATTTTACACTGTGACTTTAGCAGGGGTAGACTATCACTCAAGAGTTTACTGCTGGAGTCTGAAGATGGGTCGTGGGTGTAACTCTACTGAGGTGCATAAGGAAGTTTTAGTAACTGTGTCTATAGGCACATGCCTACTGGCTTAGGCTTGAGGTGCTGGCCTATCACCAGGATGTACTCTGGTGGCCCTGATAATTGGGTGGACCCAACTGGGTTAAATTTGGTGCAGACACAGAGTACATGGCCATCAAAATCACTCTGAAACCAGAGACCACAGGAGTTCACCTAGAACAAGGATGAACCTGCAGCCTGGGTCATTCCTGGAGGTGGCCTGGTGCTGAGAAGGTGCTATGCCTAGAACCACACAGACAGCCATGCCTACTGGATCTACAGAGAACATTCTGGATGGAAGCTGGCTTGGAGTTTCATAAAAGCAAGCCAATAGTCTGCGGCAAAAAGTACTGCTATGAGGCGTGCTCAGAAGCAGTCCCTACACCTGGTAGGCTGGGCTTGTGGCAAGGTTTGTAGAACAGGACTGTGGTGATCTCCAACCAGTTCTGGTGTTTTCTTCACTCTCCTTTTCCCATTGAAAGTGTCTTTGCATACAGTTCTACCTGAGCTAGAGAGAATGAGAAAATGCTCTTCCTTCTTTAAGCTATGATTTGCTCAGTTTTTTTCCCCACTTCACTCAGATGCCACAACCCCCTATTTGAATTTCTTTTCTCTTGTGAAGTTACTTTCTTCATGGATAGTTATGAAAATAATTGATGTTTCTGTGAATAGGGAAGTGTTAGGTACTAATATTCTACCTTCTATATGAGGTCTAGCACTGCAATCATCTTCAAGTCTAGACTGTAGTGAAAACCAGATGCTTCCAAGACTTAAACTCTCTCCTCCATGCTTATTTGGCAATTATAGCTTCCCCCTCGGTCAGACAAGAGCAGCATACTGAATTTTGATGAGTATTTTATTTACTTAAAGTACAGTGCCATAGAATTGCCTGTATTGCCTTGTTCAATAACAAAAGCAACTTGTGAATGAAAAACATTTTCTCACTCAAATCTTCAAGTATAAACTAGAGTTTGAGTTTATCCAGACAGTACACAGCAGAAGGATTAAATAAGATTTGTGCAGCTTTAAAGTCAGAAGCCTGGCTGCTGCCTTGTGGTGTGCTTCCCAACACATCCCTGAGAAATAGAGATGGGGTTTTAAAAAATTAAAGTGCATATGTGCTCTGAAAATGAACAGTTCCCTTTGACTGAACTTTACTGTTCATACTGTGCATTAGACACTTTATATTCTCTATCCTGTTTAATTCCTAAAGTATTGAAGTTGGAATAAAACACAGGAAAGCAAAAAGATGGGCCCATAATCGTCCAGTCAGTAAGAAATTGTGTTAAAACTTCAATTAAAATACTCTTGATTGTACACAGCTTATGCTTTAAATTTTCTCACACTAACTACTTAAATAATCAACATGATTATAGCTGAAGAAAAAAGTGAATTAAATTCTTACCTCATTCTTAAATTTGAAGAATATATTTGGTCCTATTGTCTGAAATAGATCAATTTAGATCCTTCAGATCTAAATGGGTTCATATTCTCTATTGGTGCCCTCTAATCTTGGGTATCTAAAGACTATATTCTTTCTTGGATAGATTTCTTATCATTTATGGAAATATTTTCATAACCAAAAATTGGAATAGAATAATTCTTCACAGTCTGACAAGATTTTAGTTTGTATGTTCACTGCTGATGTAATCTCTTCTTCACAGAAAATCTTGAGTCTCCTGTTGTTCTACTAAACATGCTTGGATCTCTCTGAACCCTATACGTACTTTCATTGATCCTGGACTCTCCCAGTCATATTATCTCATATTTTACTTCAAAGCTGGATTACTTGTCCTATTTTCCATAGTCTCTAGAGGGTACACCATACACACCACAGAGAGATTGTTCTTTTTCAAAGTGACTTTATTGGTACATTTATATCTGATCACATTCAATGTTGAGAATTCGTATCTGTACATGACATATCTTGATTCTCATTTTTCCCTTTTCCCTTATCCTCTCCACAACTCCACACTCTATGTACAAGTTGTGTTTCCTTATTTTTTTTTACAATCAAACTTTTTTTATTTCCTTTATTTGCTTTCCCCTACCATCACTTTCCCTTTGGAGATTGTTTACTTTACTGCTGTGACCTTAAATTCAACACAGTATCAGCTGATCAGTTTTCAGTGAAGAAGCTGTGAATAAAAAAAAAAATTATTTAATGGACACAGTAAGATGCTCACACATTTATTCTCTTTGAAACATTCAACCTCCACTGGAAGGTACAATATAGGTGAGTTGATAATCATAAGAACTCTACTTTTCAATGAGAATGCCAGGATTTATCAGGGGAGCACAACATTTTCCCCAAGGCCACTGCCAGACACTAGTGAAAGGAAAGACAAGCCAGAAACCAGAGCACCTGAATTGAACCTGAGTCTCTGCTTCCCACTCCTACCACAGCAGGAGGGTACCTTGGTCACAGACAGATTTATATTTAGTCTTACTTCTAATTTAGGTTCATGTTTTTGATATTGTACCTGTCAATTTAGGTTGTATTCACTGCTGATACATATTTCTAAATGTATACAGTAAATTTTAGTGATGAGGTGCCTTGCTGAGTGAAAAATCTGGATTATTATGTCCTGAAAGCAGATCACCATAGCGTTATATGACATAAAAGATAACCTTAGGGTTGTTAACATGAATAAAATGTTTTATCACCATTAAAGCTAAATTTAGAAGTTTAGCTTTTCCTTTATTTTCCTCATATTGTGAGACTTCTTCAAAAGTCACCTGTTCTGGCTGATCCTTTTGATTCAAGAAGATTCTTAATAAAAATGATTAATGATGTAAATAACATTTTTATACCGTTTTTCCTCCTTCTCAAATCATATCTCTTCTGGAAATGGAGATTTGCTCTTGGATATAAATCAAAGGAAACTCATTAATTTGACCAAAAAGACAAACCGAGTGCACTCAAAAGAAATGATTTTAAATCTAGATGATATCTGAACTAATATAAAATTTTCTATAAATTTTCCAGTGGAAAAAATTAACACTCTTTTTTCCTGAGCAATTTTTTAGCTGGCAAACACAAACACACACACACACACACACACACACACACACACACACACACGTATAATGTATTTGTGTGTGTTTGTGTGTGTGTGTGTGTATGATGGGTTTATCTGGAGAAAATAATTTAAGCAGTAAATAGAAGACAGAAAAGGGGACTTTCTTTTTAAATTGCAGTTATATATACAACTGCACAGTCAATATGTATTGATATTTCCCCCTTAGGCTAAATTCAGTATGCGACTGAGCAGAATATTTTTATGGCCAGTAATCCCTCCACACTATGGTGTCCTTATATCCTGATGCCTGAATCTGTGGCCCAAGACTCCTTCTACCTGTCCACAGACAGATGATCTGGAGAAGGGGAAAGTTACACAGAAAGAGTGAGATGTATCCATTTTAATCATTGTTCATAGTCTACTTTCATGGTGGTTTCTAAGGACCTTAGCTCCTGGGAATCCCCCCTTTGGGGGGTGAACCATGTTTCTTGCTCTCTCAGTTCCATGTTTCCGGGAGGAACCCATGCATCATGCCACAGAAACTCTGAAACAGAGCCATGTCTTCTCCAGTAACAGAATGTAGTCTCTTGCCCACAGAAATATGAATGCATCATCTTGGGTACAGAGCTCTTAGCTTCCTAGAGACCTTGTCTCCACATCAGCAGCAGTACCATGTATATACCTAAGCCACAGTGCTTAGTTTATCTTCTCATGTGTTCTAGACCACTAGAAACTATGAGGTAATGAGTATTTGTCTTGGGAACCACTAAAACTTGGGATAACTTTTTATACATCACTAGAGAACTGATTAAAGACATAAAACTTTGGCTTCTTAGATAAGTGTCCAAACCTACTCTTTTTGAAAAAAATGTCCATAACTGCTATCAGTCATTACCCTGTTATTGTCTATATGTAGAACATTCCTTAAAAGATTCACATGTTGATCAGTAGGTCTTTAAGACAGTGATTGGATCTCGAGAACCCTATACTCAAGTAGATGAATCCATTGCTGACTTCATAGATGAAGGTCGAGCTAGGAGGTGGGGCCTGTTGTGAGAAGAGGTCCCTGGAGTGTGACCTGTCAGGGTGTCTTTCTGTGACTGTCCTCATGCTGTCCTCACTTCCAGCTTCTAGGGGTTTAACAGTTTTCTTCAGCCATGTCTTTTCACTGTGTACTTTCTGCCTTGGGCCCAGCCTACTCAGGAGTGAACCATGGGCTAAAATCAACCTCTAGTGTAAGTTGTGGATGTCAATGACTATGTCTCAGACAGGAAAGTGACAAACATATACCCATCTTTGGCAAATCAGAAGAGAGAGGTTCACTGAGGGCCCCATCGCCACCTGGTTTATAAGTGGGAGCATGAGAATTCAGATCAAGATCTAGAGAACATCAAAATTAGTCACCTTTCCAGGAGATTTTGTTTAGAGTTTATTTCACTGTTCAGAGCTCAATTCCAGCAGCAAATGATGATTGAAAACAGCTGCTGGGAAGTCCAGATCCAGTTCCTGTGTTCTTTTGGAGATCTCACTGTAAGGAAAAATGGGAGGGGGGAATTATCTAACTGAGCTGAAGGCTGAGATGCATTATCTGACACACCATGATCTTGTAGTGTCCCCCTTGGACACAGACAGAAATGTACTCAGGTATCTTGAATCCATTCTGAGGATAAACTACTTCTAAAGAGTATCCAGTGGGAGGAAAATAAAAATTATAGCCCTTCTCATCAACTGGAGACTACGCTGAAGGTCCAAGCATGTTCCAGAATCCTGGCTATGAAAGGGCTAAGATATTTCCTGTCATGTCAGTGAGTTTGAGATCTTCTTCCAGCCAAGCCCCTTGCTTTACCTCCTTGGTATCGATGTTTTTGTTAAGAGTACCAAGTAAGCTTCTTGTCTACAAATTGGTTTCATAGTACTTCATATAACTTTCAGTACTTACTGTCTCAACTCATTTCCTTACTTTTTCTCTAACTTTTTACTTATTTAAACTTAAGCAATTTGCTTCTAAGACAATGATTCTCACAGTATACTGTAGAGGTGAGAGAAGTAATGTTTTGGGGGGAAAGATGGTGACAAAGATAAGAATTACTTGATGAGTCCATGTTAGGTATCCTGACCTGGGATCGTGGGGGGAATTGAGACTAATAATGTGTGTTTAAAGATTACTCAGGTAATTCTTATGTACTCAGAGTTTAGGGACAATTCTCTAAATTTTATTAAAGATCTTAGACATCTAGACTCTGAGTTTCTCTCATGATAATATTTTTTGCTTGGTTGGTCCTAAATGTTCCTTTGATGGGATGACGTGTAATTTGTATTCAAAATGATGTCAATTTAGATAATAAATTAGTGACAGAAAAATGCAGGCATTAGCCACTAGGCTCTAAAATCTCTCAATGTCACAGGAGGCAGAAGTTTATTTTGTCAGTAGAAAGAGGTGTCAACTTTGGGGATGAACAGAGCTAAATTCTACTTTTTATTTTTTCATTATGGCAGGGTTAAAACTCGTGGCATTACACAAGTCAGTTAAGCTCTCTTCTACTGAGCAATGAACTGTACCTTCGGTCCTGTAGTCTACATTTTGGTTTCAGCTTTATCATTTTTGTGCTATGTGATAGTTATAGCTTGTGTTTAGATGTCCCCTGAAAGTCTCATGCAGTCATAGGTGGGAATTTTTCACAAGTGGCTGATTCATAGTGCAGTGCTACAATCAAAGATGGTAGGATTAAGGTTGTGAGTTTTGCCTACCCTAAATATCCTGGATAAGATACAAAGGATAGAAAGAACTGTGGCCTCCTTTGCCTGCTTTGTTACCTTCTGCCCAACATGAACTGTTTCTCCTTTGTGATGCCTGTCTACCATGCCAGTCTGCCTCGGAGCCAGCTGATTGTAAACTCAAATCTCTATAAACTATAAAATAAATAAATCTTTCCTCCTTTAACTTGTGAATGTTGAGTATTTTGCTGCAGCGATGAGAAAAGTAACTAAGAAATAACCATTCAAATGTTCTTCTACTATCTCAGCTATAGTTTTCTCATTTACATAATGAGTTTATGGTTTCATGTATTCCTTGATTTACAGAGATGTAGATAACATCAAATGAAAATGTCACCTTCTCCAGGAGGGAAATAACAAGTACTTCATTGTTCCAGGCAGTTCCTTCTTCCTTACCTCAGGAATGTGCATCTCCAGGACACCAGGAAATTCCCAGTGCATTTCCAGCCAGCCAGGAAAACAGAAGAGAACTGGGCTGGTCCACTGCTGCCAGGAGAATTGTTTCACCCTGGCATGTATTGATTACTTATTATGGACAAGGCTCATAACAGTAAAAAATAGCATACTTTCTTCACTGTGTTTCTTGGAATGAGGGTACATTTTGTAGAGAAGGGAAATTTGTCTCAAAGACAATGCAAATCAGATTACTCTTTTAATATAAGTAAGCTTTGTGTAGTTGTAACAGTCACTATACTTTGGTACCTGCTTGCAAAACCTAAGAAATTTAAGAACCAGCTGACAATAAATGATAACACACACATACATATATATCGCTGGTATAACTTACAACATACACAGGTGCATGTGTGTATGTGTATTTTTGGAGGCGTGTATGTCTGTGTGTTTAATATAATCCTATAGAGTTTCTTTGTGGTATTAATCTAAACTTATAGATGAGATGAATAAAATTAGGTTTGGGAAAGAAGAAAGAACTTAGCCAAGATCAAGTCGCTCTGTCATAAGAACAGCTAAGATTGGAGCCATAGGATGCATACACTAATGACTGGAGATGACCACGATGTAACACTAAAATAATGGATTAGTGACTTCACATAAAAACACAGAATTTTCCAGTTGATTGTGTTAAAATGAGCAGAACTCTGGGTTACATTCAGAAAGAAAATTCTTCTATTGGACTTTCCTTTGGGTCACTATTGTTCCTGCCATCATCTGGAGTCTGGGCTCCAAGTGGATGCAAAATAACCACACTTATCTGCCTGGTTTTTTTTGTGGTGGTGGTGGGGGGGGGCTCTTGGCTGGAGAATTCAGGGCTTCTAAAGGCCAAATCTCATAAGTGAACTATCACATAGCCCCCTCCACCTTCTGTTAGAAGGAGTTTATAACATATGAAGTCAGATCCTGAAGAGCTTGTAGTCTGAGTGAGAAATACAAAGGTTGAAATTATAGTGCAGTGATTCTGGATATGATACAGGAAAATACTGGGAATAAAAGATGTGACATTCAGGCATTGATATAGGAAAGAAAGGAGAAATGAAACAAAGTGGTGTATGCATGTGTCTTTATGTATGCATGTGTGCATGTGTGTGCTTGTGTACATGTATGTGTGCATTTGGGTGTGTATTGCATGAAATCTATTTCGAAGAGTATTCTTGCAAGAAAAATGATGATGAGGAGTTACAGCAGGAGATGTAGCTGGAGGAAAAATCAATCTCACCAGGCTGCTTCAGTGTCAAGGAAAAGAACTGGGCTCTGCCTCCAAGACAGTGGGTGGACAGCCAAAAGTTTTAATCAGCAGTGAAACCTTGTGACATCTCTGCTTTAGAAAGATTACTCTGGAAGGCGTGAGGTACAGAGATCTGAGAGGAGCAAAATCCTTTCTCCCCTGGGGACAACCCAAGGGCATCCTAGAGCTCTGACAGCATGGGTTTCTGTTGTCCTTTACATCAGATTCTCATTGTGAAGCACTGTCCAGTTGAATGTCATTAAGCTTCACTCATCCCCACTTTAAACAACTCCCAGCTGGAAATGCCTACATATTTTAAGGGTTGGCTACTTGGTTTCCTTCTTTCTAGTTTCTATTAAAATAAAATATAAGTGTTTCTTAACCTGTGCCTCCAGCACTCCTGCTGTACAAACCAATCTCAGTTTAAACTATTAGGTCAAGCCAGATTCTGCTCAAAGGCTAATTTTGGACAGAAGGATGAATCTAAAACTCTGGATGATATAGAGATATGACTTGCTTAGGTGCAAATTTTCCATCAATTGTATTACATATTCTATCATTTGTATTACTGCATTGCTATACTTTAGAGTGAATACTTACCCACAATACAGTATAATTTTTAATAATTTCATGATTATCAGATATTTATTCAGACTCTATTCTGACCTCCAGACCAGCAGCAACAGGAGAATAGACCATGGCCTTTTCTTTTGTTTGCTCACAGTATTCAGCACTGAGATGACCAAAATCATAAGTAAATACCGAAATTGATCTCCTGTTGTTCAGGTGTTTTCCCTCCAGAAAGCTAGGGAATTGCTGCCTGGATCCACAGTATAAAAGCTAAGCTGTGCTGTGCAGTGGTGAGAACAAGATCTTAACTCTGAATGGACCAGGACTCAGACTTGGATTTGCACAAATATTGTGTAACCTCAGAAAACATGGATTAGTTTCCTAGGGTCGACATGACAGATCGCTACAAATCAAAAATATAGAAACCTCTTCTCTCCTAGGTCTGGAGATCAGAAGTACAAATTGAAGAGCAGGTGGGGATAGAATCTTTACAGCTTCTCTAGGAGACAACGCCTCCTGATTCTGCTGCCTTTGGGGTGCACTTGGCTTTCCTCGCCTATGGGACCCTAACTGCAGACTCCCCTCTGTTGTCACTTGGCCTTTGCACTGTGCCTCTGATTTTGTCTCAAAGATTTAGGTTTCACTCAGTGTGATGTCATCTTACTACTTTAAACATATCTGGAGAGACAGATTTCCGTCTAGAATCACATTCATAGGACAAGGAGATAAACTTGGAAAAAACTGCTTTTGAACATCCAACTCAGTCTAGTAGATGTTGGGGTATGCCACGGGAAAATATCAGAGACAGAGTGGCTGCAATGATGTCAGTGGTTCTGGAGGCCTGAGTGTCCAGAGAAGGTGTACCTCAGCTCTGGAAAACATGAAAAAGCAGCTTTGCCTCTGGGGTCACTTTTCCCTTTGCTTGTAACATGTGGCAATTAAGCTAGACTGACAAGTGGGTTGGCTTGGGAGCCACCTAAAGCACGAGGTGCACATGCCTGGTTGTGTCTGGTTAGGTCATGGAGGCATGACCTTGGTGTCTCTATCTCTTCCTCTGTCTCTTCTCTCAGACTCTGCTGCTCTACTCCCCTTGCTGGCCACAATTACCTTATTATGATTATTCTACCACATCCTTCACTACGTTACTCCTTCCCTGAAGCCATCAGCCATAGACTGGGTCCACTGAAATTATCAATGAAATAAAGTTTTCCTTTAACCTGTGGGTGTGGGGTAATTTGTCTCACCAATGGGCTTGTCTTCTTTCCTCCTCACCTCTCTCTTCTTTCTCCCTCTCTGCTTTTCTCATCTATGTTTTTCTCTGTTTCTTTCTGTCTCTTTCTTTCTGTCTCTCTCTGTCTCTTTCTGTCTCTCTGTTTCTGTCTCACTTTCTCACTCTCAGTCTCTGTCTCTGTCTCTGTCTGTCTGTCTGTCTGTCTGTCTCTCTCTCTTTCTCTCATGTTTATTGCTAATTATTTGACACATTCAATTTTGGGGCTCTTTATTCTTAACATTTTCCTCTATTAGTATCTGTTCCCCGTGTCCTTCTAGAATTAACAAGGAATAATCATCCTAACTTCTAAATACTTTGCTAAAAAATGTCCTCAGCTAAACATGAAAGTTTACCACTTATTATTTCTACTTTTCATATAACACTAGAACAAAATTAAAGGGATTCTTTATCACTTTATAAGTAGAATCATCTTTCATATAATTCCCAACACTATGCTCCTTATTTACTTCTAAGCCTTTCAGTTTTTCTGTCAATATTCCTACCAACAACTTCCTCAAGAAAAGTTACTCTTCCTTTGTCTTAAATTTCAAATTTTTTCCAACTTCTACCCATTACCAGTTCTAAAGACCCTTCGACATTTCCAGGTTCTTGTTAGAGAAGCACTCCACTTACTGATTCGATTTGGCTTCCATAACAAAATTATGAAACTTAGAAGAAATGTTTTGTTATACCATTGTGCAGATAAGAAGTCCAAGATCATGGTGCTGATGGTTGGCTTCTTCTGAAGCCTCTCCTTGGCTTGCACATGGCAGCCATGTTTACCCTTTCTTTACAATGTTGTGTCTTTGTGCATACTCTTGGCCTCTATGTATTTCTGTATAACTTTCCACTTCTTGTAATTACACCATTCAGATTGGGTTAAGACCTATGTGTATAACCTCAATTAAACTTAATAACTCTTTAAATGCCCGAGGTCTAGGTGTATCACATCCCAAGACTCTGTGAGCTACAGCCTTAAGTATTAATTGGGTAGGGGCACTCATTCCAGCCTATGGAATCTACAGGTATGTCCACACAGAGGTAAATTTAAAAGAAAACAATCTATATTTCTGCAGTTATTGAGTGGCAACCATCGTTAAAATGATTCTCTCTGATAATTATCAGCGTTCCAATAATTTTGTATTAGAACTTCCAATAATTTTAGGGAAGAAAAGTTGCGATGCTTAGATTCTACAATAGTCATTTAGAATCACAATACTCTATACTTTAGCCTATTGTTCAGTGTCTCCCAGGAGAACCCAATGACACAGTGGATTTATATAATGAAACTTGCATGAAAGAGAGACTCTTCTTCTGCACACAAGATATAAGAGAATCTTCAACAAGATAAACCTCTGTATCTTCTGCTGTCACATACTTGTTCAGTGAGGGCTGGCAATGGACCAGGCCCTATTGTCACTGAGAAAAAGCGTTAGATTCCCAGCTGGTTCAGCAAAACAAGTTACGTGCTCCATGGTAGTTCCTATTACAGAAGGGGACAAATGTATGAAACACAAAATAGAGATCAATAAAATGTGGAATAAATATTTTTAGTTTTTCAAGTGATAGCAGAGAGAATATACTGTAGGTACAGGAGAGGAAAAATAGAGAGGTTACCTCAGAGTGAGAACTTATAGAGCTTGTTTGGGGAAGACACTTGAATTGAAATGTGAGGAAAGAAAAGGAATAATCAAAGAAAAGAGGGAGAGAAAATTTCATGAAAATGACAATAAGCACAAAGGCCTTGTGACAGGGAAGTTACTGCTTGCTACAGTCCTTGTATTATTTTTATTTAATATGATTCCAACAAGGTGGTTTAAGAAGAGTGGACTTACCTCAAATGGGCTAATTTACACACACAGCCATAAGTCACATGTGCAAAATAAGTAACTGAAGAATTTTATGCTAGCAAATGACACAATTTAGATCATTTTTCAAGGGAATCTTGGATGGATTTCTGGTAAATAATGACTTCTAGCTCAGGGCAGTGAGAAAACTCATCACATCTAATGTCTCCAACAAGTGCAACTAAACTACACACACACAGAAAAACAGCTAAAACATAAAAATACCGAAAAGTAAATCCAGCAGAAAGAGTGTGAAGGATGGGCAACATGACAGAAGCCAGCCAAGTAGAGATGGGCTTGTTTCGCATTTTCTCTGCTTATGAGTGTTAGTCCAAAGAGCAACCTCAGGTCAGAGTGCTACTCAGCCTTACCTTGGGCACCCTGCAAAGAAAGGGGTACAGAAAACACCTTTGGAAAAGTAATGACAAGCATAAAACTTTTTAAATATTGTGAGAAATATGTATTTGAGGATCCAAATAGCTCAGGGATTCTAAAAACTAACTGAAGTAAAACAATGCAGAATTAGAAGAAAATTACTGGAAGCAACTAGAGAAATAAGATGCTACACACATAATAGTCATGTTCCAAACACAGGTTTGTTAGCACAATCTATAAGAAAACAAAAGAGCCAAGTGTTCCCAAGATTTAGCTATTACAAATTGTGCCCTAAAAAACAGGGAAGCACATATATGCATATATTGCTCTGATATACTTTTAATTTTTCTACAAAAATACCCAGCAAGGGAATAGTTGGGTCAAATGAGACCTCTATATTTTATTGTTATGAAAAAAAAACTGCCCATCCAGAATCCCATATCTCATTGGAAATTTCATCCACAAATGATCACAATATAAAGTCAATACTAGATAAAGGAAAATTTAGAAAAACGAATTTCAGCAGACTAATGTAAAAAATGGAAATACTAAAATGATTCCTTTACTTTGAAGGAAAATTATATCTGAGGGATATTTATAACTTAAGAAAAGAAAGGTCAAAATAATAGAAATTATACCCATATAAGTCTAGTTTTCTATTTATAAATCTTCTAATTACACATCATTTTTTAAACAAAAACGTTATTATTCGGTAGGATATCTAATGTTGATTTAACACATTTGAAATGATGACATACATGTCAGTGAGAAAGGATGAAGTTACTCGTATGTTAACAAGACTCCTTTCTTTAGGTAAAACGTTAAAGTAAGACAGATTTATTAAATCATATAACAAAATAACCAATAACCTTCTTAAAGGAGGGAGACTGAAACAAATGATATTGTGAACAGAGAGGCCACTTGGATTCTTCTTCCAAGAAGTTTTGATTCATTTTGTTTGTCTTTCACTGAATGTTTTATTTTGAGGGGTGTCTAACTTTGTAAGTTATTTATAAGTTCTAGATATTCTCTATCCAAAGTATAATAGTCAAAATTATTTTTCTAATTCTGTAGGTTCTTTCTTCAGTTTTATGGTTGCTGTGCATGTAGATACATGAAAACAGTTCACCATTGTTGACTTTTTGAGGAATATAATTTTAAACAACATTGATATTTCAACTTAATCCAAAAAGAATGGCTGCCATTAAGAAATCAGACAAGAACAAATACTGGAAAAGCTGTGATGAGAGAGGAACCCTCCAAAGTTGTTGGTGGGAATGCAAACTAGTACAGCTACTGTGGAAATCAGTATGGAAATTTCTTGTAAGTTAAATCTAGAAATTTCATTTGACCTCAGTATTCCCCTAGTGGGTATCTTCCCCAAACAGTTAAAAACATCCATTCCACTGCTACATTCACATTCACATATAGAGCAACATAATTATAATAGATAAATCTTGGACGTGACTTATATGTCCATCAATAGATGAATGAATAAGTAAAATGTGATTTTTTCACAACTTCTACATTACTGAAAAGAGGAATAAATTATTCTTAGGAAACTAGATAAACCCCAATGAAACCAGAATGGTAAGTTAGACAAATCAGGCACACAAACTCAAATGTCATATGGCTTCTCTTATATGGGGAATAAAAAGTATAAATAAATGATTGAGCAAAATAAAAGACATTTAAAGGAAAGTAGATAGATAGATCTTTTGTAAATGGTAAGGAAGGTTGGGAGGAGGTCAGTAGGGCCATAGGAAGAGCTAAGTCATCTCACGTGAACGTACCAAATGTGTACAATGAAAGTAATCATTGTTTCACAAATCTGTGTAATACAAAGAAAATGCAAAACAAGGAAACCACTATACATACTGCAGCATAATTTTATTTTAGAACTATAAGTCACTGTCTTAAATAGTTCAGTTGTATAAAAATCAAATCTCACTATAAAGAAATAGATAATAGAATAATATTTTATCTAGTAATGAGTTTGAATTCTTCAACAACATCATTAATAACATCAGAAAGAAAAATATGGGCCTCACATTGTTTCAATTTAGATTCATTCATGCTAGTTTCAAAAGAAATAATTAAAATTCTTCTGGAACATAAAATGTATATGCACATTTTATTGTATAAATTCAGAATGATTCTAACAAGACTTAAACATTAAATAATGCTACATCAATGACTCCTGTGTGTAGGTGTATCACAGATGTGTAGAAGAGAATATTAATAAATTATACAGATATATAGAATGCATTCTTATTAAGTAAAATTCATCTTAAGAATGTGGAGCAGATAGTTTTTGAAAATCAATTAATATAATTCATCGTGATAGCAGTCACAGATAAACATTTCATTTGAAAGACAAAATATCTGAAAAATGTCTACATTTTCTCATAATGAAAACTATTACAAAAATGATAAAGGAGAAAAACTACTAAACTTATGTATAATAGTGAATGACTGAATAACCTCTCCCTAAGTCTTGAATAAACAAAAATGTTTACTTTAAATTATTCTGTTTCAATATCATATCGGAAGTTCTCACAGTGCAAAAAGATAATTTGTCAATCAATAAGATGTGGTAGAAAAAAAACCCCAAAGTCTGTATTCCTACATAAACAATCCTAAATAATAAAATTTTTGAACCTAATAGACATATTTAACAAGTATATAGTATACAGTGCTAATACAATCATTGCATTTCATATACTATTGAGAGCTAAAAACTTATTATTTAAAATATATCAGTAGGAGCTGTCTTAGCTTTCCATAACCATGGCCAATATTTTTAATAAAGCTATTAAAATATTGAAAGTTCTGTTTTCTTTTTTCATATGATTTTGAAGGTTTCAATCTACAAGCAGTTGGCCCTATAGTGTGAGGAACTGTTTATAAGACTTGACAGAGGTAGAAATTTGACCCCACAGTTAATACTATTTTCATCGTAAATTCTGGAGTTGGCTGTATTGATGTTTAGTAAAATGGGAGCAGGTGGGAGCTGTCAAAGGAAGGGGTACAAGATTTGTAGTTCAGAGACATCAAATACCAAGTGAGTGTTAGTCAAAAAATTAATCATCCTTTCAAATTTCCCTTTTTAATTTTCTAACAAAACTGTAGAGTAAATAGAGCAGTCTTCTGTGTGTATGTATGCGTGCAGGTGTGTGTGTGTGTGTGTGTGTATGTGTGTTTGTGTGTGTTGCACACAGGCATGCGTGTGTACATGTGTGTGTGCACTCTTGCAGTGGGGATTGACAGTGTGTAGAATGGAGCTAATCTAGGATACTCTGGCAATTTCCTTAAAGGCCACATTCATACACTCTATCTGGATCATTGATCATGCTAGGCAGGTGCTCAAGCACAGAGCTTTATCCTCGGCCCTTGCAGTCATTTGTGTATATCATATCCATGATGGCCCACTCTGCGCTTGCTCTCTCTCTCTCTCTCTCTCTCTCTCTCTCTTTCCCTCTCTCTCTGCCTCTCATAACCATCCAAACTTGTAAGAGAGAAGGTGGATGCCAATGTTTTGTGACTCCTTCCTTAGATACATATGAATTTTCATCTTCAAATGAATTCACTTGCATTTCTATTTTCCCAGCACCATGGTATTGACCGACTATAGACTAACTACTACCAAAGGAGCTTCTGGTAAGTGGAAACACACACACTCATACAAACACACAGATAGCTCCTTCTAAATACATTCCTTTGAAGACAAAAACTTGCAGTCCTCCTGCCTCAGCCTCACAGAGTGCTGAGATTTCAGGTGTCACCAGGTCTGGTTCAGATTCACTCTTGCTGCTATAATTGTATATATCATCCTCTTTACTCATGCATGTGTGTAGCCTGTTAAATCTAAGTTTTCAAGGTAATGATTGTAGCAGAACACTGCCTTGAGACTGAAATTAAAACAAACAAACAAACATAATCATACGTAACTCTGACATGATGTAATTGTTAACCATCAGCAGGTGGTTCTGCAGTAAAACAAAGGGCCTGAAGAGGGCACTGGTCAGCCGTCTGTGCTCCGGATTTACTTCTTCCATTGATGAACCCCGTGATCTTAGGCCAATTCTTTCTTCTGGGTTTCAGTCTCACCTCCTGTTAGACTCTAAGCAACAGCAGTTATTAGCACGTTTTCCCAGTGAGCTGCATCCTAGGGTCCGAGTGTGTGTGTGTGTGTGTGTGTGTGTGTGTGTGTGTGTGTGTGTGTGTGTGTGTGATGGGGTCTTGCTAAGTAACTAAGTTGCACAGGCAGAGATCAAACTTGTGATCCTTTGTCCCAGCTTCCCAGCCACCCAGAGTACGAGGCTTGTGCACCTCCGCACTTGGCTCCATGCTATGCACTTAGAGAAGGCACCTCGCACAGCTGGCACAGCCTGTGGTGAGCTGAGGGGAGACTCTGTGTCCTGAGCAGAATCCAGTTCCCAAGGGAGAGAATGTAACATAAGGATACTGTGCTGGGATCAATCTGAGGTTCTGGCTGGTTTTGATTCCCAGACCTCACCTGGGACAGAGCAGTTTCTACAGTGAGGCCAGTTCTGTTAGTGATAACTATGGTGGTACTGAAGCAATGCTCGGTTAATTATGTGTTTACATTGCTCATTAATCAATGATTAAAAGCTGTTTGTGGGTACAAACTCAGGTTAAATTATCACTATGTATTACAAGGTATTTGTATTAGTTACCTTTCCCAATGCTGGGACAAAATACTGAACAATTGCCATTTAAGGGAAGAAAGGCTGCCTTTAACTTTTAATTTGTAGAAGTCTCAGTCCATAGTCAGCTGGCTCCAAGGGCACTGTGGCATGGCAGAGGAGCATTGCAGAGCAGAGTCCATGGTTGGACAGGCAAGAGGCAAGAAGCATCAGACTTCATCTCACCCTTAGGTTCCATCCAGGTTACAACCCTGTTGGTTGGTAACCCTGGACCCAGGGTGGGGCTTCTGGCTTGGTTACACTAAACCAATCAATGGCTTAGTCCAGTTATTGCCCCCTTAGCCAAATACTGCACAACCAACATCTGGTTTCCTCCTCAAGAACAGTCTATGAGCACAAGAGGCTTTTGGGGGCAGCTTGATACAAACCACAACACTATTATCTGCTCAAATACATAGATGAGAAAAAAAATATTATGTTAACCACACCAGTCAAACACTACCAGGTGGTAAAACTAGAATTCTAATACAAGCAGACTCTGCACTCAGTGATTGTTTACATTGTGCTATATTTTACACACACCAATACATATGTACATACTCTTCCCCCAAGATATGTCTTAAAAGTAGAATGTAGTCATCATTTCCTTCAGAAGCGTGTGCTGTTCACCTGAGTCAAATACTCAGCTGTGCAGCATGCTGCAGCCACGTGCACCTCTTCCTGGTTCTCCACTTCACAGAGGTGGGCTCAGTGGGACTCTGCAAAGCATCGTGTCTTTTGTAATGTCACCATCTTACTAGCTTCCCTTCCTATCTGTGAAGCATCGATTTTCCTTCCTATCATTTTTTGCTTTTCTCTTTAAATTATTTCTAGTTTAGGTTTTATTTACAAGATTAATTATGGGCTAGTTAAACTTCTGTATTTATTTTGCTTACTAGTTTGGTTTCAAGGTGCATCCACATCCTAAACATAACTCAAATTTATCCTCCTTTATACGAAAGCAATACTCCACTGTGTATAAATACATTTCTTTTATCCATCAGTTGATGTAACTATATGTTACTTCTAAGATGTAGCTCCTATCATTTATGCCATTAGAAACATGGAAAAGCATCACTTACAATTATATGATGTCTTTAAAAATTTTGAGAAAATACCAGGAAGAGGTATGGCTGAGTCAACTAGAATTTCTATTTTCAGTTTTTAGAGGAGTTTCCATACTGATTTCCATGTTGGTTGTTCTAGTTCACATTTCCATTAAGAATATAGAAATGTATTCCAAAGTCAGGTGGAATCTCAGTGATATTCTGATTTACATTTCTCTTATGTTCAAGACACACTATGATTAATGCCCCTCCCAGTAAACCTCTGGCTTTAAATATACTTGTCCTCTCCTAGCTATCTGTGAGTCAGCTCTTCAGGACACAGATGAAAGTGAACTTTCAGAACTGCTTCTGAGGGACGAGAGAATGCAGGCATAAGTGGTGCATAATCTGGGATATTTTAGAGGAAAGCATAGCAATATATCATTTACAATAATAATTTTTAAAATATAAACAGTCACTTTAGCTTTCTGTAATCTTTTATGTTCCATGCTTGGACATCTAAGAGCAGGGAGACAGTAACTTCATCTTAACTCCACCTAGCATTATGCACTCAAAAGTTTGAAAAGAAAAATGATCAATGTCCATTAAATTAAACTGATTATCAACTGATTTTTAAGTGTTTGTCTTTCCAGTTTCTTTTAATAAATCTAAATAAAACCTTAAATGTATTTTATTAAAATTAAGCTTTTAAATTAATAAATCTGAGATCCTACTAATTTGATATACTCCATAAAGATTAAATATTTTATATTTTCCAAATAAGAGAAAAATTTAGAATAAATTTCAATTACTTTTGAAGGAAATATACATATGTGCTTCACTTTAATTGCAGAGTGATTTTAGATGTTGTTATAGTCCATTATTTAAATGGTTTATAGTATAAAATATGGCTAGTTTACTGAATTATTGAATACACTTAATTGCAGGTTATATGCTGTGAACTGTTGATCCAATAATTATTCATATAGACTATTAAAAAGGGATGATTCATTTTTTATTTTACCATTTTAAGTAATGCTTATATATTATTTACAGTTTGAAAGCTAGGAATAAAAGACTTTTCAGTACAATATTTCTAAAGTAGGGCAGGTCTTTGTGGGAGTTCAAGGTAACTATACAGTGTAATAAAAAATTAAGTAACTTTAAATTTCAGTAGGTGAAAAAGGATACCTTTCTCCTTTCAGTTAAATATTTTAATTGCAAGACTGTTCATATTGACTTATGAACCTTTCCAGCATAACTGAAATATTTAATATAAAATATTTTAAGTGCTCTGTAGATTTCTCAAAAATGAATTGAAGGGGCGTTCTTTTTTCTTTCCTTTTTTTGGCTCCCATAGAAAAGCACTTTTTTCCTCACCTCAGTCATTTTTCCTTTTATATAAAGAACAAAGGATTTGGGTCAGTGAAGAGTTTCATCAGAGAATGTCTAGAGTTCATCACTTCATAGTGGTTAAAAAAAGATAGCTTGTGAAAGTAGTTCATAGGTTTGGTGGCTGACTCTTTTAGTGCATTTTCCTTCCATAGGCAGCGTAGCAAGCACAGTTTCATGTCTGTGCGTTTATGTACCTTCTGGTCTATCAGGTAACAGAACACACCAACATCAATTAAACAGCTATCGTCTGCAGCAGCCAGCTTCCGTGTCTTCTGTGGAGCGCTTTATGCTGAAAAGCTCAACCACTAATCTCATTGTACAGATTAATGAAATGCAGGCCAATAAACAACAAGTGCATTTGCAAGGATATACGTCCAGGAATGAGCAGAGCTCACAGTCGCAGGCTAGCTCTGATATTCACTAAAGGTTATCTTTTTTAAAAAAATTCTCCAGTCACCTTAATTAAAATATTGCATGGCTGATTTTCTCAGCAGCACTGCGGTAGCACTGAGGTTTTCGGTATGGTAAGAAATTTGTTTCAAAAAAGGAAGCAGTTTACAATGATCATCCTAGCTTTCATAGGAAGCTGAGGACTGGGGCTTGGGAAAGAAGTGGCAGAAAACAGGATTTGTATGGCAAAGAACAGGTTCTAAATATTAACCTGGGAAGATATCCATACCGTTTTCTCAAGCTAGCCTTCTGGTCCCACTGGAGCTGTGTGGGCCTATGAGAAAGAAAGGAAAGCAGCTGCTGAAGTTCGAGTGTCAAGGAACGAATTTGTTCTCCATTTGACAAGTGTGAGCTTGGGTCGCCCTTCCCTGCGGATGTGAACTCTACGGAGATGCAGGAACAATGCTGAGTACGACTCATGAAGTCTGAGATCAGTGCTCAAATTCCCATTCCTAGGAAGCTTCCAGGTGATGCCAATGTTATCGAAGTGTGCCCCTAAAGGCAGAAAATTGGAACAACTGTGCCATGAGTTTGATCCTTTGGTCCCCACAATGAACCGCGTCCAAGATCTTCCTAGAGCTGCAGGTTCCCCTGCCCCTCATATCTATTGCGTCACAACTGCTGGGGTTCACTACAGATACCAATATTCCATCTAAGTTTTAATATGCAGTGTGAGAGGAAAGCAATGACTTAGAGAGGAAAATTAAGAATAAGGTAAGACACAGTGCTTGTTTATTAGGAAGTGGAATCAAGAATGACTGAGTGGACATTAGTTAATTTTACTTTTTTAAAAAGAGTATGAGATGATCTACTTTTATTCTTAATACTCTACTCTTTTTCTTAAATATGAAAATTTTTGTCATCTTCCTGCAGGCAGTGTAAGTCCTGCTTGAGAAAAAAAATCTAACATCTGCTAGACAATTAATTTGGATACTTACTTTAATTAATAATTGTGCCTGAACCAAAACTCACTGCATAAAATAGCTTCTGGTGAAACACAAAAATTACTGAGGAAAAATGTTGTATGGTGCTATAGGGTGAGAATGGTGTGAACAAGTTGCTTCCAACTTGTAAAATGCTCATGAAGTCACTTGGGAAGCTAGATGGAAAGAAAGCATTACCGCTGTTTGACCCAATACTGTGTGCCATCTTAGAGAATGAACTTTAATTAGAGTATTGCTAGTGTCAAATCTGGAATAAATGTTTAAGAGAAACTGAGATCACTGTACTACAGGAACATTGCCATTGATGTGAAATCTGCTGTGAATTGCAAAGGATTTACATTTTCCATTAGCAACCAGTCATGAGCATCAACATAAGAAATGATTCCATACAGTTGGATGTTCCTTTAACTCTACTGAAATTATCACAAGTGGTATAACGTTTCACATTTCTGGGGCTTAAAAATTTGTAAGTTTCACAATAAATGTAATCTTAAGAACTGTACATATGTACCAATAAAATATATTAATAAAATAAAAAAGAAAAAATATCCATGGGTTGGAACCTCAGTCTCTCTGCATTTAGCTGTGCTGTCTTGGGAAGCTGCTGCCTGAGGTCTGGTGGTGGCATCTGGAAAATGCCGCCCTGCTGAGGCAGCTCATGGTGGGTTCCATCCACTACAGCATGTGGAAGGCTCTGCAAATTCATGCAGGGGCTGTGGGATTTCATATTGAAGAATCTCAGCCCTGTCTTCTAACTGCATGGCCAAAGTGACAAATAGGTGTTTTTGAAGCTGTTTCTCTACTTGCAAAATGAAGATCGAATGAATCTCTCAAAAGTACGGTTGTGAGAAGTATATGAAGCAATGCTACCAAAATGTGTGTCCACAGATGTATAAGAGCAGCAGTTAATACTATTAGTAACAAACATGTGGCTATGTTTGTTGTCTGCTGTGCAGACATTAGGGGACATTTTAAATAGTTATTACTTTGGTCTCCCTGGCATCTTTCAGCCACTTCATTTGACAGGGGGAGCATCAGGAGGAAATTGCTTCATTCTTTTTCTACTTATCATGTGGAAGTTTCTTCATGTTGTGATTAATCTCTGTGAAAGTTAGTGGTGAAAATTAAAAGTGACAGTTGATTGAGCCAAACCTGGAAGAGATGATATGCTGTGACAGAGAGTGTCACATGACAGAAAGCTCATGACACAAAATTCTAAGGCTAAGAAATAATAGAGAAGATAACAGAGTTGCAGAAGTCAAAGGCACATCTATATCTCTCCCCTGGTGTCTGTACTACTTCTCCAAGATGCTGATTTCTTATGATATTGCTCCATCATCATTCAGAATTTATGTCAGAAAAATTCGTCACATTTTATGCAGAATTTGTATGATCTACTTTGGACTTTACATTTACACATATTGAGTGTGAGTTGTTTATATATTTGATAAATTAGAATATTTTAAGATGAATCTGAATTGATATTCAGAATGGATAAAAGTTTTCTAAGTAGATAAATCTGTGTTGACTTAGCACAACAATTAAGAAACAAACAAATGAAAATAAATGACAGACATTGCAATAAGACATTTGGAATACTTTGTCATTATGACCTTAAAAATTTCCTAATGTAATCTGAAAGGTATGTTTATCACTTAATTGAAATTTTTCTTTTATCAGTTGATTGTTTCCGTAAATAATTTCCAAAGGCCTATCCTTTTCTAAGCAATACCTGGTGCTATAACTGTGAATAAGTGCCTGTTATCTCCTCAAAGGATACCTCAAAGTTGGAGACAATGCTGCAGGCAAACACAATTCAACATCTCCATTACTTTATTTAGCTAGTACTAAAACATATCAGATCATAAAGCTAATTGCAGAGTTTAGAAAAATAAGATGTCTGGGAACATTTATTGGAAGATATCATTCAGCTGACTTGGGTCAACCCCAGGGACTTATATTTTACCATCTCTTATTTTATTTCTGTCTTTTGTGACTTGCTTATTTTATTCACTTTTCTTTTATTTTGTTATGTTTTTGTACTGGAAAGCTCTGAAATTACTGAATTAGAATTTTCAGGACCGGTAGGAGTTCAATATGGAGATGAGGGAGGTTAGTCTTTGCTAAAATTAGAGAATCTTGTTTGAGATAACAGATGTGCAGGGTTCTGCCTCCAGAAACAGGTCTGGGAGGGAGTGGGGAGGATGGCAAGTCTGCAAAGCCTGTCCCACAAGAGTCATACAGCCACTCAAAGACAGGACAGCCTATGGATCAGCATCACTCTCATACTTAGAAAAAGAAAACCTTCAAGAGTTAAAGGTACTGTAGCAAAGTAATCGCAACAGTTGCATTATCAAGGCCCAAATCTGAGACTTACCCTTAACCCAGAGAAGTCTTTTACTCTGATACATCTTGTTTCAAGCCTGTCTCTCCAGCCTGTAGTAATAAGTGCCCCATCTTATGGCTTGTGCTGGAATTCGAATTTATGTCACCCTGCCTTGTTGTCAGCTGTTATCTAGTCTTATATGGATTATAACTTGTAATGATAAATGAGAATGATGATAAAGACCATAATAATAGCTAAGATCTATTTTACCTTTTTCTAGACAGTGTTTTACATGAACAGAGACAATTTAACTTATCACAGTAATTCTTATACTGATGTTTTCTATCAAACTGTTTTATAGGAGGTACTGTACTTTCTTATGTTCATTTAGCTTTTAAAATGTAGACCTAAAGTTTTTTCGTATCACCAGTGTTGTTCACTTATTTTTATGCTTGTAATTGACGTGCAATTTGCACTTATTTATGGAGTATAGTGTGATAATTCAGTACATAAATGTGGCATGCAATGTTTGAATTTGGAGAATTAACATTGCTTTATTCAAAGGTCAACATTTCTCTTTGTTGGAAAACTTCAGTCTCTTCTGTATTGTGAAATAGACATTAAATTGCTGAAGACTTGAAGTTTTGGACCCAGTTCTTTTGAATCCAGTATGGAAGACAATACAAAAAGCAATGTATCCAAATCTAGCTTGGTGGCAAGTTCTCTTACTATTTGTCTCTTAGGTCATTTCCTCCGAAGCACCTGAAATCATTACCACAAATAACCATGGGCACACGTGGAAACAGAAATATTGTGAGGAAAGGACATTGGTGATAAGAACAGTACATTTACCTCCAAATTCAGGCCCCAAACAGCCATGTCTATTTTGGAAAGATTTATTGAGGCATATTTGCAGTGTACTCTTTTGCTCTCTCCTTTATGGAAATTTCTAAAATGGTATCTGATAAGCCTGAAGATGGAGAAATTTAGGTAGCAAATGCAGGAATATGACTAATTTGGTACATATATGAAGTCTATTAAATAAAAAGTTGTGATATATCACTGGATCCTGTGTAATTAATAACTCGATTGATCAGGGCTTAGTTTGAAAGATAAATTTCTCTTCCAGTGGTCAATCTCTTCATGCCAACTTCTATTCAAGAATGAGTGATAATGCTATTATAACTTTCTCTTTACATATCTATTCATCAGCTTAAAACAAGTTTCTGAAGGGTAAGATCAACTTTATATGTTACTATCTAATAGTATTGCCAGTGGAAAGCTTAAGTGAGACAAAAGCAGAAAACACTCAAGTCTTTAGGAAATAGAACTTCCTGGAAAGCCATTCTGAACTAAGTGCTGAAGGCCTCTGGACTTCCCTGTGGTGACTGAAGCCTTTTAGAGACATCAATAAAAACTATGTCTTGTATGGGGGCTTTAGTGACCAGCCCTGAGCCCAAGGAAATTGTTTTTTTTTTTTTTTTTCAGTCAAATATGCTCTGTGGCTCATTCCACAGCCTGAAACCAGTCACTTCATCTCTTTTAGCTGTTTTCTGTTGATAAATTGATTTGTTCATTAATGTTCCATTCCACAGGGTTAGTGTGAAGAAAATTAATTAATGTACGTAAAGTACTTTAATTAAGGTAATTGCCATTAACTGTAAAATGTCTCATCAGTTTCTATTTGGGAATAATCCCAAATCCTTTCTCAAGGGATTTCCGATAATGACTGCAATGTTCTTCAGGAAGTCCTACAATGCAGGAGCCATTTCCAAAATAATATATATTTTTTTCTTTCTAAAGATTTTCCTGTAGATATGAATATACTCCAGTCAGTCTTTATATAAGCCACCTGTTTCCCAGATCTAAGGTGTTTTGGAGACCATTTACCCTCTTCCAACTTTTCTATACAGCCAGGAATCTAGGCTCAGGGAGAATAAGAAAATGAACCAAGAAAAGACACACACACACACACACACACACACACACACACACACACACACACACATAAAAAAAACCCTTCATAACAATAGTGTCAGGACTTCTGTTTTTCTGTTTTGACACGTGAAAACAGGAGCAGTATCCACACATTTATCCCCAACAGGATTCTGTTCCTTTCTGTTGATGATGAGAAGTTGAATACACTGGTATAATTGTTAGAGGCAGGCATATTTTTTTGCATATTACATGGAGGACACAGGGCTTAGCTGGAGAAAGACATTTCAACAACCTAATATTAGAAACTCATTAATATATAAAACTAATATATGCTAATGAAAATGAAAACAGAAAGAAATGGGTGTCTTGTAGACTAAACTATGAATATTTTATCTAAGTTACCAAATTTATGTTTTATAACATGTAAAGAAGTTAATTAATACTACTTTTTTGCAATAATAAAATATATCTTGCTATAGTGGTTAAAATTCACTCCATTTCTGTTTGGATGATGAAAATATTTCAGAAATAGCAATAACTGATGCACAATCTTCTAATGTAATCAATGCCACACTTGTCACCTCCTTGCCATTATTTTTCCATCCACAAACATGACTAAAAGTATAACAGAGATTTTATTACCTCAAAGATTCTTAAACATCTTTACACCCAAATTTGGATGAAAATCTAACTCAATCTTGAAATTTTAGCATTAACACATGGGATTTTGTACATTTTCAACACTGTTAAAATTAATTCAATTTATTTTTCATAATGTATGAACTCAGGAATGCTACTTGCCCGTTCTTTGAATGTTTGTAATTAATTTTGTATTAATTCGTTTGTTGTGGTAAAACTTAATCCTTCCAAATCAAATTTGACAAAATAATCTCAGGCTCAGAGAACCCAAATCCAGCAGAACTGATTCCTAATTGTGGGTTTACAGACTCGCTGGTTATCACTGTAATTTCTGAACTTCCGTTTTCTTTTTCATAAAGTAGATAAAGAAGAAATTGAAATAATCTCTTTACTCCAATCTAAAGTTTTCTAATTTTCAAATCACACAATGATTTCCTTCTTGCATGTGTTTATCCATCTATTTATAAACTCATTTATTACTTTAATTTAGATCTAGTCAAAAAATAACCTTATAAGGTTGGTAATTATTTTTATACATCAAAGGGAGAGAATGAAGAGTCAAGGTAGAAGATATTTTGTACTAGGTTATGGCAAATATGAGGTAGTGTGGTTTAAGTGCAGAGTAGGCCGTTTCGTCCTTGGATATCTTTCATAAGTGGTCAAACTGAAATTCTTCATTGCAGAAAGTATAGGAACACGAAACTGGAGATTGAACACGCAGAGGAATCGAAGATGAATTGCGTCCTACTACAGTGCAAGACAACAGGGAATACTGGTATAAGACAAAGATGGGTTTAAATATTATAGTACTATCTTTCTGACCTTGGGTAATTCACTCTCTGATTTTCACCTTGCAAAACTGTGAGCTGAGATGAGAAAGATTAATTTATAGAAGTTTTCATGGACCGTTTTGCTAATCAACTTGATGAAGGCAATGTGCCCAAGTGCTTGCCATAGAAAAGAGGCTTAGTTAGTGGTCGTGAGGTTCATTGCCCAGATCCAGCCCAACACATGCCCATTAATTCACTTCAGTCGCATGCCCAGTTTGCTGATTTTGTCCAGTTATGCTATGGAGTGTGACTGGATATTCACTTTTAATTTCTTATTGAGTGTTACATTTATTTAAGTTCTTATCTAAGAGGATTAAACTTAGGTGGGGTTAAGTACTCTGATTTCAAGCTCACATGTATCCAAGACAGTCTGTTAATGGGAAAGAGGGTGACTTAAAATCTTTCTACTTCTGGATCCTGCAACCATGAGAAAATCCAATTCCGAGTGCAGAATTAATTTCCTATTTCATTGACTTTAAACTGGAAAGAACTGCCTACTTTAATCTACTCCCTCCTTTCATAAGAGAACAATGTCTATTGGTAGAATTTTCCTGTCATCTTTATCAGAAGTGTTATAAATTGTTCTGTGTTCTACAGGACAAAAGTTTCCACGGGATTAATATTATATGTATTGTGTCAGAAAAGAAATTAATTTTCTTGGTACCTTCAGTTTTAGCAAAATAAGTAACACTTTGTCAAGAGAAGACTCAAGTGTCAGTATTGTCCCATTGATAAATGACACAGGTACATCACAGAAGGAATACTTTCTACATTTATTTTATTCTTCTTAATTTTGAACTCCTCCCAATATTTGTGTCATGATTGGACATTTTTCAGGGAAATTAAAACATTCTAAAATGTAAATTAGCATGATATGAGTGTATTTTTCTATCATACACTACAGTAAACATAGAGAGTGACATTTTATCAGGTTACTGTCTCCTCTAAATATCTGATTCTGTAGCTTTCCTTAAAAATTTTATACCAAAGATCTAGCTGATCATTATGTTTTCTACTATATGTTTTACCCATACCTCAGATTCAGGTCCAAGAGATTTTTACTATGCCATCTGAATATATTTATCATATTTAAATGAGTTGGTTTTAATTTCCAGAAATTAATTTTGCTGCTTACCGCAGAGAGTGAGATTGTAGACACTTCCTATAGCTGGCTGGTCCTTTAAGTGTAATTGAGCAAAAGAGACAATGTAATGTAATGAGAGAGTATTTATTCATTCTTAAAACTTTGAGAAAGATGATCTGTGAGTTCATGATGTGAGATATTCAAAAAACAAATGCTAATTTACAGGGCTCTTTTATTATTTATTGGATTTTTCCCTTTGACTTTATTTGATCTTTGCACTTTGTTCTACTCATTATAAGAACTGAAATCCTCTGTCTTCTTTTTTTGAGTAAACATCATAAATAATTCAAAATATCTCAATGCCATTGAGGCATATTAGGAAAATCTAAGTCAGTGTCCCTTTCTGTTTTGTTTGTTCTTCGGGTCACACGAGTTGGGTAATCAGAAGGAAGAGTGAGCTTTTAAATTACCAATATTTTAACCAAGTCTAACACTTTTCTTTTCACTGACACAATGAATATAAGGTCATGCAAACACAAAGAAAAATAAAGCAGGCCACATAAAAGAGCTACAAGAGGACATGGTATAGAGCTGATTGAATGTCTATATATAAGAATTAAATCCATTTATATCAGAACAACTATTTTCAAAGTCAAGTTAAATTGGAAATGTTTCATAAGATACAATGTATATCTAACACTACATTTTCTTATAGATATTTCATTTATTCATCAACTTAAAATATTTATACAATATAAACTCTACAAGTGACATGTCAGCATTAGAAATTCAAAACAATAGAATATGACTCCTGTCCTCAAGCATTCCACTGACAGTGATTAGAGCACTTGTGTGTGCACACAGCAGAGCCTGTGTCTTAGTTATATTTTTATCCTTGAGACACAATACACAAAGTACATATGTAGATGGATAAAATTTTGACTTTGGTTTACAATTTGTATGAGTTTTGGTGCATAATCTTGGCTCCAAGGTAAGATGGCAGAGAGAGGGATATCATAGAAGAGAAGAAGCTCATGGCATGGCACCAGGAGCTGGAGAGAGAGGAGGAGAGGGGTGGAGAGAGAGAGGGAGGGAGAGAGAGAGACGAGGAGAGAGAGAGAGAGAGACAGGGAGAGAGAAAGAGAGATGAGGGAGAGAGAGAGAGAGAGGGAGAGGGAGGGAAGAAAGAGATACAGGCTGTGCCCCCAGTGACATACTTCTTCACTTTGTAAATCACATTCAGCCATGAATACACTGAAGGATTAATTCAGTGATGAGTGTCACACTCTCTTGATCCATTCACCTTCCAGCAGCCCCCCAGTGAGTGCCCTGAGGCTCCAGGAGAACATCTAAATACAAGCAGCAATGGTTGGTTATAATGAAATAGATCAAATATACAGTTCTATCTTTGTGAAAAAAGAGACAGTAGAAAGTACACCTCAGTAAGGAACTCAGTAAAGCTTTGTATTAGTGTCAGTCATTGCAATTGGGTCCAAAGAATGGAGAGGCTCACAGGCAAAGGACAGGCCAGTTTCAGATTCTGCTTGGAAATCTTGGTTCTCAGGTGTGAGCAACTTTTAAGTTGACAGATGTGGGTCCATTCAGTGAGATGAGAACAGTTAGGAGAGGTAACATAAGGTATGAAAGCCATGACTAATTATCCAGGAAAGCCATTAAATTAAAAATATATTATTAAATATATTGGCAATATAAATATATTTATATACTGTTATGTAAATGTTTATATTATGTTATATTGCCTATATATTTACATATTATTTATATATTTATAATATAAATACAGTATTATTAATATATTAAAATATATCATTAAAGTGATGTACATAATTAGTTCCAGCTACTCTGAAGGCTTTGCAGGGACTCTAAAATTTTATGTCGTAAAACGATTAAATAAGGGGCCAGAGTTTTAGCTCAGTGGTTCCGGCACCTGTCTTGCAAGCACAAGGGCCCAGGTTCAATCCCCGGTAACCACATACCACACTGGGCGTGGAGACTCATCCCAGCAGCAACCAGTACCACATACCACAGTGCTGGGTGTGGTGGCTCACGCCTGTAATCCCAGCACTTGGGAGGCAGAGGCAGGAGGATTGCTGTGATGTGAGTTGGAGGCTGAGCTCAGGGCCAGCCTGAACTACAAAGTGAGACCCTGTCTCAAAAAGCCTAAAAAAAAAAAAAAAAAAAAAAATGACAACCATTAAATTAAACAGAAGAAAAAAGAAAGGAAAAAAGGAAGGTGGAAAGAAGGATGGAAGGAAAGAAGGGGATAAATGCAAATAATCAGACTTTAAAAGAAGACAAAAGATACAAGGCCAGGGATTTAGCTCTGTGGTTCTGGCACCTGTCTTGCAAGTGCAAGGACCTGGGTTCCATCCCTGGTAACCACATACCATACTGGGCATGGAGACTCACGCCCAGCAGCAACCAGTACCACATACCACAGTGCCGGGCGTGGTGGCTCACGCCTGTAATCCCAGCAGTCAGGAGGCAGAGGCAGGAGGATTGTTGTAACGTGAGTTGGAGGCTGAGCTCAGGGCCAGCCAGAACTACAAAGTGAGACCCTGTCTCAAAAAACCTAAAAAAAAAAAAAAAAAGGATAAAAGCAAACATATTTTTTAAACATGGCTGAGATCCTGAAGGCATTTGCTCTTATTTATTGATCACAAAATGAAGTAGTAGAATTATTTTATTCAAGAACCTACTTGCATAGTACTATAATGTCATAGAAACATTAAACATTATAGGATAACTAATTTCATCTGACATGTTTGGTAGGCATGTATGTGAAGAGACCCATGTAATTCTGTCAAGAATACAGCTTTATTCCCTTTTGACTATAAATACTTTCCATTAGTGACACACTTGAAAGTACTTGCAATTATGAGTCCTTCAGTGCATTCTGCTGCAAGAATGACCTCAAAAGTCAACTCTCTTCAACAAGAAACAGACAGACAGACAGAGACAGATAGAGAGACAGACAGAGATAGAGAAACAGAGAGAGAAGAGACAGAGAGACAGAGACAGAGAGAAGAAGAAGAAGAAAGAAGAAGAAGAAGAAGAGGAGGAAGGAAAGAAAAAAAACAGGGAGAAAGGGAGGAAAAAAAGAAAAAAAGAGGGGAAAAATGAAAGAAAAGGGAAAAGTAGAGGAAAAAAAGAAAAAGAAAGAAATTCTTACTCTAGAATATTTTGCCATTTGTCCTTAAAAGCACATAATTACTGTTAAAGCAAGTATTTACCATGTGTTAATAGCTGGTGTGGTTGGAGTTAGTTAGGTTAGGAAGTATTGCAAACAGAGGTCTCTGTCTTTTGTAAGATTATCACAGTGACTGTTTAGAAGTTAAACTGTCAGACATGAAGAGTATAGAGTCAAATAATCAGATGTTAAGTGACATAAAATACATACTATAGAAATGGTAAGGTCTGATATAGATATTGCTTGAAAATCTGGGTCTGAAGTACTAAGGCAGTACTAAGTCCAGAACAACATCCTCAGATATATGGTTTCTATATTCCTGCATTATTTAAAGGCTAAAGGATGCACTTCTGAATGGGTACATATACATGCATATGCAATTTGGCATTTCTTTCTTTAATCATGTAGTTACTGCCTAATTCAGTAATGTAGGGAAATAGTTACTAAGCATCGACTGTAAGCCCAGATGAGTTCTGCATGTCAGTACGTTGGTAAACATAGTCTGTGCTCTATCTAATGACATCCTTGGGGGATATAAATAGAAACAAAGAACACAGGTGAGACAGGTCTGGGAGCAGGAAGAGAACTATCAGCTGGAAGAGCATTTTAGGTGGCTCTAACCGGACCTGACACTGGGAACTTAATGATTTTTCCTTAACACTCTTAAAATGATCATATATCCTGTAGAGAAATTTCACAAAAATCATTATGGCTTTGTAGAGAAATGGCTTCCAGTACTTCATTAGTTTAAACCTATCTACATTTTGCTACATATCTAGTCTCATATTTTGCTCCTTAATTACCATGATTTAAGTGGCCTTTTAAGATCAGCTGTAAATTAAAATTGATCCACTGTCAGCAGTCTCCGACAGTCGGCAGCAGGCCATTGACACAGATGAAATTTGAGTTGCATAGTGTCTTTCTGAGAAGACAAAAATGTAATGAAATGAGCCAACTCTGCAACTTGGCACAAAAAGCAAAATGTAATTTTCTCCAATGGGAGAAGTTAAGTATAAATAGCCAGCCATGTTTGGAAAATGTAAATAAATGTGTGCTCATAAAAATCCAAGGCTTTTATCCCCATGCCCTTCATGAGTGCCTACTTTCTTTATCTAAAACATAATTTTCCCTTTGAAATAAAGTTGACAAGTAGCTTGATGCACATAAATACTTTGGAGTAAGATTTTTATCTTGTGCTTGTTATGTGACAGAGAAACAAAAATGTATTTCATGCATTTATTTATTTCTTTAAAAATCAAAGTTTAACTACTGTGCAGTTGTGATAATTAAATAAGAAAATTTAGGAATGTCAGCAGAGTATCTTGATCAAGGGAAATAATATCAAGGCAAATGAAAATTTCATCCATGCAATGTGTGGTTCTAAGACCTGTGCTTTTTTCTAGGAAGCTGAAGTCCATACAGATTTATTTTAAAATACTTTACTTTGGTTTCAGATTTAAGCCATAGCAGCACTGAGCTGGCTAAATATGCCCAAGAAACTCTTTACAACCACACACACGTACACACACACACACACACACACACACACACACACACACACACTCACACACACACACACACACTCCCAAATGCATGCATAGTTTTATTGCTTGTTATAGCCAGAGGTGGGTGCAGCTCATAGTGTATGGTTCCAAACAGGCTTTCTATGATTTTGTGCACCAGCTGAAATCATCTCTAAGATGAGTTCTGTGATAAGAACTAAGATTCTGGACATGGTTGACTTTCCTCCTCAAGTATCTTTTGAAGGATGTAGGATCCATGTGGGAACTGTACCCTCTGCTACCATCATTCAGCAACCCCACACTCCCTGCGATGATTCCTAGAACTTGCTGAAGCCAGAATAAAGGAATCACTTTTGCCTTTCTAAAGAAAATCCTCAAAATTCCAGATTCTCTGAGCTTTCTAAAATCCACATCAAATTTAGTTTTTCATTTACACTGATTCTCTTAAGAGAAAAAAACGAGTGTTTGTTTGAGCACAGCACACACTTTTTTGGGACGCTGGGTTCTCTTGATATTCCTGATTGAATGTCATCTCTTCATGTATTCTTGTCTCACCATACACTACTTAAGAAGGGAATGTTCTCTCCTAAAGGCCTCACTGCTTCATCATCCTGTTGTTTTCCTTTCATTTATCTCTAATTGAAATCAGCTGATTCATTTAACAGACTATTAAACATCATCTCTCTTTGGTGGATGATGTGTATGGTCTCTGGATGCAAATCATCTCTATCTTGGGCCAAGGATTTAGCTCAGTGGTTCTGGCACAGGTTTTGCAAGCACAAGAGCCTAGGTTCAATCCCCAGTAACATACAATCCTGGGTGTGGAGACTCACACCCAGAAGCAACCAGTACCACATACCACAGTGCCGGGAGTGGTGGCTCACATCTATAATCCCAGGACTTGGGAGGCAGAGGCAGGAGGATTACTGTGATGTGAGTTGGAGGCTGAGCTCAGGGCCATCCTGAACTACAAAGCGAGACCCTATCTCAAAAAACCTAAAAAAATCATCTCTATCTTTCTCATGGCAAATTCTTAGCATAAAGGATAGTATCTGTACATAATCAGCCTTCAGTAAGTACTGATCCGCCGTGTTTCATGTTTATAGGGTGACTTATCAGACCCAGTGAGGAACCACAAGACTGGTGGGATATATGTCCTGAGCTCACATTGAGCATCTCCCCTCAGAAGTGCCTGATCATTTTCATACATATTTTATACACCAAATTTTAAATTAGTTTGTTTGTGCACTGGGACAAGGAAGAAATCCAGAAATGAATGAAGAAACAAAAATGTGTCACCTCAGTCTTAAGTATTTACTATTCGTATTGAGCAATTCCCAAGGATGAAGATCCCATGAGTCATAATTTGCTGGCTTATCATGTGCCGAAAGACAGTGGAAATGGAGGAACAGAGCCCAGGTACCATCTGAAAATGAATGAGGGGGATGAAGTTTGGAAACACAATATAAGGGTTACTGAGGTCTTGTAAAATTCATTATGCAGGAAAAACAGTAGTGAAGGCCATAGGAATGGCAGGACTGTGTGCTGGCTTGGATTCAGTATTATGATATTATCAAACACAGTGGTTGAGATAAGGAAAATGTGAGCCTGACTTCATTATTTTCCTCTAACCTGATAACAATGTGCTACAATGCTACTCCCTTTTAGAAATTCACCGGAAAGAACTTTCAAGAAATTGGAACTCTTGTAGGCAGCTGAAAGAAAAGACAAGATCAGCTAGGAATTTGAAATGAAAATCCATTGTGGTTATACTAAGCAAAGAAGAAAAGATTTATTGGCAAGATTAGGAGAGTGTGGTGAAGACTAGAAGATATGACTTAGAAGATGTAAGAAGTGGCCAAAGATCTTCATTTTTGCACCAGCTTCTGGGTGCATTTTGGGCCATGTGAATAATACCATATGCTACCATATTCTACCATATTCTACTTACTCTTTGCCATTGTCTTCTTAGTAATTTTCAGAGATCTGCAGTTCTCAAAACAAACTGTAATTGTGCTTTGGTAGAGGATAATGACCTATTCCTGGCTTTCCACTATGGTGGCATTAAAGAAGAAATGGAGTAGCAACTGCTTTGCACCAGGTCCACCATGAACAAAAAAACTGTTACTAAGGTCACTGACGCTCATAGAATAAACAAATAAAAGAAAAATTACATATTTTGGCAGCAGTGATCTGAGTAGAGAAGAGAATCAGCATTATCTTTGCCTAGGGATGAAAAGCAGGCAGTGTTCCAAGTTTTTTTCCTTGTATTCTGTCTGCAGCCAAGACTTATCAGTTCTGCTTTCCACTAATTTTAAAATACACCCTCTATTTCACATCTCTGCTACCCTCTCCCTGCTTAGAGTTTTGTCTCTCAAAACACCTAATTCCAAGAGATACCCACTTCACCAGTACTTATGCCACTACCAGCTGCTGTCTATATTCTTCAAAAAATTTTTAAAAGGATTATTTGTGTTCATACCATACTTACAATTCTCATAAGGAAACTCACTTCTACTTCTGGCTAACGATGCTTCAGAATGACTGCACTATATATTACATTTCCTCATTACACATATCTCACCTCTGCATCATGCTCCAATGGAGCTGAATTCCACACAGAGCTCCACGCACACATCTTGTGGGCAATTGCTCTTGTTCCCTCCTCCTGGGATAACTGACTCCACCTAGATACCTAGAAAACTCATACCTATTCTTTAATGTCAGCATAAACATGACTTCCTGTGTGATGATTTTCCTAGATTCCCCTGGGAAAGAATAAAATACATTTTCTTTTATTTTCCATCTCTATAGCATCGTTTATGTGTTTATGTCTGCCATTACACAGCATTATGATTTCTTTAAGCTTTGGAAGCCTATCACTTCTTCTCTGTAGCCAGTGCATATCTCGGGGCTGAATGAATTATATAATCCTCCGAAAGTCTGCTGTATATATGAATAAATGAATAAATAATAAATTGCACTAGGTACCTCCTTATTTTATTGTGTTGTTGTCCTCCCATTTATTTTAGATAGACTCAATATTTTGAGGGTAAAACCACATATTGTTCGTTCTGTTCTGTCTAAACACTTTTTTCTTTTCCATAAAACCTCATTTAAGCATCGATGAATGTAGCTTTTTACTATCACTGCAGCTGATGGAACTGTAAAGAGAAAAGCCTTCCGTGCATTTGAAGACTCTGAAGAAAATGATGATCCTTGAAGTGATAATAGAGCAACTTACACTACAATAGAGATTCATGTTAAGAATCTCTTCCTATCCAGTATTTCTTTGAGGTTCTCATTCCTTTTGTTAATTCACGAGTTAATGACTACTGTGCATCTTCTGTGTGTGGGGCCTCGGGTTTGGCGACAGAAAGAGCAATGACGGATAGAAGATATTCTTTCTGCTACCATACATCTTTAGACTCAGTCTGGGAACCAAATAAATTAATTCAAAAGGAGGGATCTTGATAAAATTTATGGGGTTCTAATACATTCTATCTAAGTGAAGTATTTGTAGAACCAATAAAATTAACTACAGCTATTATTAGTAGTAAAATTATAAATTGCAATTATTTCAGCGTTTTTATCAAACAGATAGTAAACATTATACAGATTTTCCAAAATGCATCAACGTATTTAATGGCCATAGCAACTTTTGAAGGTGCATTTGATTGTTATCTGCACTTCCCAAAGGAGGAGACTAGGCACAAGTAAACAAAGGTGAATTAAAAAATCTAATGACTCACAGAGATGACACCAACCCAGGAATTCCAAGCTGTCTCACGAGCTCCATTTTGTTTCATGAAGGAAAAGATTTAGGCTGTGGAAGTCAACGCACCCATGACCAGAAACATCCTGATGAAAAAACATGAGGTACGAGACCGTGACTTCAAATCCATGCTCCTTCTTCACACTAAACTCCCACCAGCCTTGGAAAACTCTGGGAATCTGGTCATGTGACTCCCCTCCATGTACCAGCTTATTTACATAATTGACTCTTTCATCTGATAATTACTGAAAGTCATATTTGTCCTCATTGTTACTGATATTGTAGTAAATGAAACATACAGTCATCCCTTTCCATTTCTAATAGAGGCAAGCAGAGTGCTGTAACCAAGCAGAGTGCTAGGAGCCCTGCTGAGAGGCAGTGGTGGTCTCCCTCAGCCTCCAGACATTCACCAGAGAACACAAGGAAAGGAAAGTGTGCTTAGCACTAAGCTTGTGCACCACTGAGGTCGAGAGTGGGCTCTTTCTATGTTGATCCTTTCCCCTGCAGAGCTTTGTTTCACCTCAATAGCTCGGCTGTACTCTCTACTTCCTGTATTGCACTCAGATTTTCTTATTACTACTCAGGAAACTCTGAGAGATTGGTCAGTGCTATAAGAACCTGAGAATTTCTTCCACGATTCCCTTTCAATGAAGAGTTCTGACTACATTCTCCACATTTCTGAAGCATGTACGGATCTTCAGAAAGCACAGTGCTGCTGCCTGACGGCTCTTCCTACATGGCTAATGTGTCTGCTCATACAGGTCACTTTCCTGTGGCTGGACACAATACCAAAAGCCTGCAGTGTAATGGAGGAGAGTTTAAGTTCAGTTCTTAGTTTCAGTCTGTGGGTGGCTGGCTGCAAGGTACAAAAAGAAGTATGACAGAGAAAAAGGTGCTCAGCCCACCCACAACCAAAAACCAGAAAGCAAAAAGAGGAGGTAGGGATGGAGGTACACAGTTCTGAGTCATAGCCAGAGTCGCTTGCCTCTTCTGGAAAGCCCCACCTCCTGAAAGCATGATTAGTCAGGGACTCATCAACAGACCAGTCCACTAATACTGTAGGGCCAGCCTGACCCAATCCTCTTACTAAAGCCATCACCTGAGACTCATGTTGCCACATTAGACCTAAATTCTAACACTGCCAATATACCCTGGGGTGGAGGCTGCCTGGTTTATGGGACAAGGAGGCCAGGAAAAAGCAAGAACTTGTTCAAGACTCTAGATACCTTTCTCAGGCTGTTTTTTTTTTGTTGTTGTTTTTTTTTTTTTGTTGTTGTTGTTGTTGTTGTTGTTGAGACAGGGTCTCACTTTTGTGTTTCAGGCTGGCCCTGAGCTCAGCCTCAGACTCACATCACAACAATCCTCCTGCCTCTGCCTCCCGAGTACTGGGATTACAGGTGTGAGCCACCACACTCAGCACTGTGGTGTGTGGTACTGATTGCTGTTGGGCATGAGTCTCCACACCCAGTATTGTATGTGGTTACCAGGGAATCGAACCGGGCCCTTGCGCTTGCAAGACAGGTGCTGGAACCACTGAGCTAACTCTCCGGCCCCTCAGGCCATTTTTAACTTTTGGTGTAACTGATGAATTTGAAATTTAGTCTTTTTAATTTCAAATGTATCCAAATTATTAATGGTAATATGTAGTTTCATTATTAAATGCAAAATTATATTATCATATTATGGTCATGAGATTATGGGTGATTTTTAAAAAAACTTTTATTTAAATCTTTCTAATTTTGTAATAAATAAAACTAAACATGGAAAAGAAACATAATTATAAACACATCACATTGTTCTCTTGAGTGCTTATATGCATATCAAAATGATGTTCCTCTCTCTTGCCTAATTAAACTTGATGTTTTGGAAGATAAAAGGAAGGTCTATTATTTATGGGACCCTGACCCTATGTCTTGAGCTGCAAAGCTGCAAACTAAGGACCAGCCCGACCTCTGTAGCTGTGTCCCCCTCTCAGCTTTCTCCTCCCTCCACATCTAGGCCTTAAGGACTAATTGCCGCTCTTTATCGTTTGCAGTTCTTTCCTGTAAGAGCTATAAATACAAGCCCAAAGTGCTTTACAGACAGGCAAGGCCCAGTAATCCCGGGACATCATTCAATTTGAAGTGGCAATTAGACATTTCTTAACAAGTTCTTTAATACAAAATGGAGTAATTAAAACTTGCACATTGGAAGGAAAAACACTTCTGAGATTATGTTCATTTTATTAAGCTATTTCAAATACTAAAGTTTATTGCAATACATAGTTCTTTCTTTCCCTTCTTTAATTGAATTGCTGGCACTAACAACTCAATGAAATGACTATCTGACCCATGAGAAAGAGATTAAGTCACGTGGGTGTTTATTTTTAATTGGTATTGACCATGATCTCATACATTTCCACTAAAATTGGATTGAATTGGAAGATTTTGCTCTTTAATCTAAATGTTATGGTACAGCCACAGAATGATTCTAGCTGTGGATAAACCTGTGTCAGCTGTACTTCAGGCTTCTATCTCTGTTGTGTTTAGGAGATCGGCATTCTGAATCATGTTTGCTAATTCTGTAATCAGCCACTTGGCTAATAACAGGATTGCTCAGTAATGCATGGATAATTAACTTCCAACTTTAGTCAGTGTCAGTGCAGAAGAAGGCTAATGTTGTTGGACTGAAAAAGTATCTATGTCTATTAAGCTACAACACAAAGAAAGCTGAGTTAAATCAACACAATTTTTAAATGAAAAATACCATCAGGTACTTCTAGGATTCCTGCTTCCTTAATTTTTACATACTTATTTTCTTTCTCCGAATAGAGAACAGTAATAATTTCTTCATCTGTGATCTCCATTTGTAACATCCTGTAGAAAAGGTGAAGGACTCTGGACACACTCTGGGACTCTCCACACTCTGGACAGAGTGTGCACTTCTCTTTTACTGTTTCACTGGTTGAATTTCTTTTTCTATCTGATCATCAGGTGTTTGTCTTCCCCATCCCTTCCCTACTGCTTGGTGCTCACTCTTCAGCTTCCAGCCCCACATCCCACAGCCTGTCTCCATCTCTTCACTGATTTCCTTGACACTCTATTGGTTTTGCACACACTGTGTATGACAATTGGATTTTCCTCAGAATGAACAACAGTATTTTTAGCCATTGGTTCCTTTTTAACATTAATAAGCCAGTTTATAAAGTTCTAATCTTCAGCCTAACGTCCTTCTCATATTGCTTTGCTAAGAACTCATTCTAAATCAGTCCCATCTCCTGTTCCTTCCACCTCATTTTTGAAGATGTGACAAGACATACTGGATAAAAAGACCAATTGTCAGAGACATGCTAAATCACCTAAGGAGACAATAGAGGACTGAAAATTAAATACAAGAGAGAAATGGTGTGATGACACTATAGTGTAAGTCATTCTCAGTTATAGGTCCCCAAAGCATGACAGCAGGAATGGAGTAAAGATCCTGAATAGCGAGGAGAGGCTGTGTCCTTACTCCTTATTACTACTGTCACAAATGAATGCAGACCTAATGATTAAAATAATACAGATTCATTATTTTCTGTACCAATGATCAGAATTCAAAAATGAGGCCCTTTGGCTAGTCATGTTAGCAACAGTGTTTCTCTGATGGAGATTCTAGGATAGACTCAGTTTTCTCCTTTTCTAGTAAAGGGCTTTTCAGATCAGACACTTTCTACTACTTCACAGCCATGAGCTTCTTTGAAACTCAGTAGCTGCTGCTTGCACTGTGCAGGTCCTCTCTGTCCTTCACCTTTTCTGCAGGATGTTTTTGATGGCCTTCTGCCCACCAGATGATCCAGGCTGGTCTGTATCTCAGCCTCTTCAGATTGGTTCACCACATCTGTCAAGTGATTTGGTCACATGAGATGATGTATCTACAGCTTCTCAGAATTATGATGTGGACATCTTTGGAGCACGTTAAGTATGTCTCAAGCAGAAGTGAATATGCTTAGCTAAAATTTATATAAAAGTCACATAAAATTTAAATAGGATTTATATATAATTTATAATATAATACATATGAATAGTTTAGAAAACATCTGCTGGGGAAGATGACCTACTGATGAGTATCTGGGAAGGGGTTTAGTGGCCAAACCTGTGATCACTTGAAACTTAAACCCTTAAAACTGGAGTTGTTAGAAGAAAACAGAAAAGAAGATGTGACTTCTCTACAATTCTGAAATTTCCCCTTCAAGTATACTATCTGATAGTTGAAGATTAGCTATTGCCCATGAATCCTTTCTTATCTGGTTTCTGCTTCATTTTTAGTATACGCAAACAGAACAGATTTGCTAATAATCTCTGTAGTCAAGGAACTCCATTTGTGGTCTCAGATCAGATAATGTTTTTCTCTTTAATTTTTCCCTAGACTCAGTCTTCTTTCAGTCTTGTTCTCAGGGGGAAAAGTGAGAAACTATTTTCTTCACCTATGCACATGAAATTTGTCCTCAAGAAGGTGTTGTGCTACAGATTCTCTGCAATTAATGTGAACATTATGTTTACTTAAATTTTACAGATAAAGAAGCTGTTATCAGGGAAGTAACTCATTAAGTGAGGCCCAAGTCATTGCAAGGATATCCACCCACACATCGGGCATCACAATGAGCAAAAAGGCAAATAGCACAAGGAAGTGGAGACCAAAAGAAATCCCCACTAGAAGAGCCCAAAATAGACAGCAGGGATGAACCAGGATTACTTATTAAGCCTAAATTATGGGAAACAAGAGAAAGGAACATAACTAGAATGTTCACAGTAAGTTCTAGTATTCTGTGAGTCGAAGGTACACGGTGAAATAATTAATAACTAGTCAGAAATGAGACTTAGAGAAGAGGCTGAATTTGGGCTTGGTTCATGCTACTCTAGGTAGCCAAGAATTGGGACCCCAGCCTGGCACCTGATCACCCTAAAGCCATTTATAATATCTACATCTAGGGTCTGTGTTGAGACAGGTATAATCCAAGTAACTTTGGGCACAGATATTAACAAAACTGTACCTTACCCTGCAGGAGTTCATCATCTATGAATGTTATTTCAAGATAAATCAAAAAGAAAAGAAGAAAAACTATCGGTGAGAAGAACATCTATAGTTTATGTAGCTTGGTCTACATTCATAACTGAGCTACTAAAAGTAATTAAAATATGTAGTCAGACATTTTCTGAGTGAAAACATTCCTTAATTCATTCAATGATAGTAAACATCTCCGTACAAGATGACAGGGTGTTGGTGTGATTGGTTAAAAAAGCTAGCTACATATTTCACAGGCAGTTAGGGTGGCGCTGGAAACAAAGAAGCACACTTGGAGGTTAGCTGCTGGAGGAAAAACCTACTCCGCCCACACAGGATAAACAATAGTGATTGATTGATATTCTAAGTCAGGTGCCAGTCTTCTAAGATAGACAGCAGTGCTTGATGTGCTAAATAGGCACCAGCTCCCCACTGAGGTGGAGGGCCAGGACTTTAGCTCACCTCTACCAGAGACCCTGAGAAAAATTCATGTATGCTTGATATGTGACTTGATTTCTCAGTAGATCCCCATTTAGTCAATATTACCCAAGCAATTATATTTATTGTAATCTTATCAGTTGATCATGGTTTTGTCTATTTTGTGATGTTTCATTTTCCAATGTTATCTAATTTCCTGTATTTGCAATGTTACTGATTGACTGTAATTTTGTCCCACTTTAAAGCTGCCTCAACTCCTGGCTTTGATGCATAAAAGCCCACTGAGAAGTGAGGTGGATGGTTCCCTCATTTTTGGGCCCCCTTTTTGACTCTCCTAGGTAAAAGATTTCTTTCTTTTTCTTTTTTTTTTCCTAATTGAAATCTTATTGGTACATTACATATACACATCATGATTGCATTCAACAATGAGAATTTGTGCCAGTATATGACACAACTTAATTCTCATTTTTCCCATAGCCCTACCCACCCCACCACTCCCATTCCATATATATATATATATACTTTGTTTCCTTTCTTTTTTGTTATAATCTCATTATTTTTCCCCCTTCACTCCATTACGCTTTAAGTGTTTTCTATTTCACAATATATAACATACATTATAGAACTAATTTACATCTTTATTTTCTCATACCAGAGAAAAGATATGATACTTACACATCTGTGACCTATTTATTTCACTTATGAGGGTGTCCTCAAGGTATGTCCATTTAAGTAGAAATGATTCAAACTCATCATTTTTTACAGCAGAGTAATATTCCATTGTGTAGAAGAATCACAACTTTTTTATCCATTCTCCAGTTGATGGACATTTGGGTTGTTTCTAAGATTTAGCAATCACAAACTGAGCTGCTATAAACATAGGTGTACATATGTCACTGTGATATGAATCTTTTAATTCTTTTGTGTCTATACCTAGCAGAGTGATGACTGGGTCAAATAGGACCTCCAATCCTAGCTTTTTGAGGAATTTCCAAACTGTTCTTCACAGAGGTTATATGAGTCTACATTCCCACCAACAATGGAGAAGAGTTCTTTCTTCTTCACATCCTCACCAACATTTGCTGCTGGCTAATTCTGGAATGGCACCCATTCTTTGTGGAGTGAGATGAAATCTTAATGTTGTTTTCATTTGCATCTCTTGAATGACTAGTGATGTTGAACATTTCTTTATATGCTTCTTAGCTGCTTTTAATTCTTCCTCTGAAAAGTGTCTGTTCATTTCAGATGCCCATTTTTGAATTGGGTCTTTAAATTTGGGTGGATTGATGTTTCTTTAGCTCTTTATATATTCTAGATAGTAGTCCTTTGTCTGATAGGCGACTGATAAAGATTCTTTCTCATATTGTTGGTTGCCTTTTCACTTTGCTGGTGGTTTCTTTTGCTGTGCAGAAACCTCTCAATAGGATGAGATTCCATTTATTGATTTCCTCTACCAGTTCTTGTGCTATTGGGGATTTGTTCATGAAATCTTTCCCCAAACCAATGTCTTCAAGAGTTTCACCTAACCTGTTTTATAGCAGGTTTAGTGTGTCTGTTTTAATAGAGTTGGTTTTTTGAAGGGATAAATAAAATTGATAGACCCTTAGCCAACCTTCTGAAACAAAGAAAAGGGTCAAATCCACAGTATTAGAAATTAAAAGGGAGAAACTACCACTGACCCAATGGAAATACAGAGAAAAATAAACACATACTTTGAAAATTTATATTCAAATAAAATGGAAAATGTAGAAGTAATGGATGAATTTTTAGATACATATGAACTTCCAAAGTTGAATGAAAAGGATATAAAAATGTTAAACACCTCAATATCAATCTGAGAAATTGAATATGTAATAAAAAACCTACCGACAAAAAAAAAAAAAAAAGTCCTGGGCCTGATGGCTTCACTACTGAATTCTACAAAACTTTTAGAGAAGTGTTTACACCACTATTCCTCAAACTCTTCAATGAAATTGAAAGGGGAGCAGCACTACCAAATTCATTTCTGGAAGCAACCACTACGTTGATCCCCAAAGCAGAGAAAGACCCAACCAAAAAAAAAAAGAGAATTACAAGCCAATCTCCCTAATGAACATTGATGCAAAAATCTTCAATAAGTTACTAGCAAACAGAATACAGAAAGTCATCAATAAGATCATACTCCCTGACCAAGTTGCCTTCATCCCAGGGATGCAGGGATGGTTCAACATAGATAAATCAATAAATGTAATACACTACATTAACAGACTCAAGGATAGAAACCATATGGTCATCTCAATAGATGGGGAAAAAGCACTTGGCAAAATCCAACACCCACTTATGACCAAAACCCTGCAGAAAATTGGAATAGATGGTCTGTATCTCAAACTAATAAAAGCTATTTATGAGAAACCAACAGCCAGCATTACCCTAAATGGTCAAAACTGAAACCTTTCCCATTAAGATCAGGTACAAGATAAGGATGTCCACTTTCACCACTCCTGTTCAATATTGTGCTGAAAACATTAGTCACAGCAATTAGGCAAGACAAAGGAATAAAAGGAATAAATATAGGAAATGAAGAATTTAAACTGTTGTTATTTGCTGACGACATGATACTCTATCTAAAGGATCCTAAAACTCAACCAAGATACTGCTATACCTAATCGCCAAATTTAGTAGTGTAGCTGGATACAAGGTTAATGCTCAAAAATCATTAGCCTTCATATACACAAACAATAGATTCACTGAGCAAGAAATTGGGGAATCAATCCCCTTCACAGTAGCAGCCAAAAAAAATTAAATATCTAGGAATTAATCTAACAAAGGAGGTGAAAGATCTCTACTGTGAAAATTACAACACTCTGAAAAAGGAGATAGAAGAAGATACCAGGAAATGGAAAGACATCCCTTGTTCCTGGGTTGGAAGAATCAATATCATCAAAATGGCTATACTCCCACAATTATTATACAGATTCAACACAATCCCAATTGAACTCCTAAAGGCATATTTCACAGATCTAGAGAAAATAATTCAGAAATTCATCTGGAATCACAAAAAACCTAGAATAGCAAAAGCAATTCTAGCAATAAGGACATGATGGGGGGTATCACTATCCCCAATTTGAAACTGTACTACACAGCCACTGTGATAAAAACCGCATGGTACTGGCACAGCAACAGACCCGACGACCAGTGGAGTAGATTAGAAGATCCAGAAAAAACTCCAGACACACTACGATTTCCCATTTTTGACAAAGGAGCCAAATACCCTCATTGGAGGAAGGATAGCCTCTTTAACAAGTGGTGCTGGAAAAACTGGACTTTCTTTCTTAATAAAGTTTTTTTTTTTTTCCTACTCTTGGCTTCCATCCCTTCCTCCTAAAATTCATTATTTGATTTTAGAGAACACGAACTCACCTTTCAGGTATCTAAGTGGGGAGCTAGGCTTGCTTCCCCTGTATCAGCTGCATACGGGAACTCCAGAGAGCTTCCAAGGTCCAGATCTTCCCTCCCCACTTGGCAGATAGGTTCCACAAGTAGCTCTCAGCATTTCTAGGTGAAGGTCGCTATCTGGAAGGTTTCTCATGTAACAATGCTGCCTAATTTGATGGAACAATTATTGTGTGAAAATTTGCCTTGTCACAGTCCAGATGCTTGATGCATAAAAATGAGACCTTGAAACGAATGTTTTTGCATCAACAGCCAATACTAGTCTCCCTTAGCAAAGCAGATCTGTTAAGAACCAAACACGTGGAACCAGAACAGAACATTTCCCACACGTGCTTCCTTTTCATTTATGAAGCCAGCATTTAACATTATTCTTAGGGTGCCCTTGATTTAAGGACACATATTAATATTAAAATAAATGAGAAGGTTATTCTATTGCTACCTGGTGACCTGGCACCACACTGTGTTAGGTCATAGTCTCATGAAAATATTTTCATTAGTGTTTTGAGGAATAGGTCATATAACAGCCGAAGTTGGAATTTCTGATTTCCACACCAATTCTAAGACAAATGCTTGAGCATTTACCTTCCATGCTTTCTTGAAAGAATGGTATACACCAGGAACTCTCAGAAATCATCCAGTCTTCACTCTGTTGAGAATCAAAGATGTAAAGACATGGGGGCCAGGGATTTAGCTCAGTGGTTCTAGCATCTGCCTGGCAAGTGAATGGTCCTGAGTTTGATCCCCAGTTACCACATAGCACAGTGCCAGGTGTGGTGGCTCATGTCTGTTATCACAGCACTCAGGGGTCAGAGGCAAGAGGCTTGCCATGAGTTCAAGGATAGCTTGGGCTACACAGTGAGTTCAGAGCCAGCCTGAACTACAAATTGAGACCCTGTCTCAAAAAACAAAACAAGGAAAATCAAAAACAACAAAAAACAAAGTTGTAAAAATATGAATAGTTACTTCAAGAACAGAAGAATTTGCCTCTGCCTATGTAAAATGGGACAATAACTATTTCAGAAGGGTGATGAACAAATACAACAAAGAAATGTTTGTGTATGCAATAAAATGTGTGTATAGAAAAGTTCTGTTGTTCACCCAAGAGCAAACAGACAGATGTTAAAAATAAGATGGAGATATAGGTTTGTATTACTCTACTACAACAAACTCACTCTTGTGATAAATAAATATTATTACTTCTCACTGAATTAATTCATGATACCTTCATAAAAATCTGAAAGTTGATCTGGACCTCAAATTAATGATAGAATTATACTCAGAAAAATAGAACAGAAAAGCTTATGAGAGTATTAAACATATGTCCAATATTGTTTCTTTGATACCCAAACATGTACAGTGAAAAAACTACAAAATAAATTTGAAGACAGATCATGATAAGCTACACACTGGATTATGATGATAAAATGAAAATAAAGAAAACAAGCACTATTTATTCACTGAATCCACTTTATAATCTATACTATAAATTTGCAATCTTAGATGAAAAATTCTTTAAATATTTTGTATGTTCACAAACCCTGTGAAGAAATTCTATGAAATGGATTAACAATTTTCTCAGTACTGCATATGTACACATTCAAAGTGTAATTGTGACATTTTAATTAAGGTCTAACGAACATATATCTTCCTTCCTATGACCTGCAGTTAATTTTGTCCAAGACTCACTGGAAAGGCCATCTAAAATGAATCCACCTCTTACATAGGCCAAGAGTGACAGATCCCAATTCTCAATTCTAATTGGATTTTATCCATAATAACATGACCATGTATGAGATAATCTATAATAAAATCTGTTAAGAAGCAAATATTTCATTCCCATTAAGTTAAAGTCAAGTTGTAGCTCTATGAGGATATACTTGTTTGCTTTGATTGAAAATGGCCTTAGTTTGATACATCTAATATTTTGATTCAAATTAAATCAATTATTATAGTTATCTTTAGTGCAACTATTATTTATTATAGACTAACTTTCATTTCCTTTGGCAACTCTTTTTCCTGTGGATTAGTTATCATTTCAAGGAGCAATTTATATTATTACCTTTGGCAGTTAGACAAAAAAGAAACAATAGAAAGAGGATCTTGCCTGTTAAATATTTTAGCTCTTCATTAGTTACTAATTAGTTAATTTAATGTAAGAAATAAAGATATTTCCAAGATGTTTGATGTTTACTTCAAAAACTTTTATATATATTATTATCTTGTTGTAAGAGCTCCTCTATGGTAGACAATACAGACATTATTTGTTATGTTTTACACAACTAAACCAAAGAAAGAGAAAATGCATAGCATTGAACAATTCCCATTTAAAATTCTTATTTTGGGGTGTTTAGCTTACAGTCTTTTGACAAAAGTTATTTGGATTAAAAATAATGAACTTAGAGATTTATTTTTTTTACCATCATCATTGCTTTTTGCAAGCTTATTTTTCTTGTACTCTCCTAAGAGAGTCCACGGACATCTTATCAACATGTTGGCTATAAAATTCATTTTCATTCTGTTAATATCAAGTAGAGGAGGCTCCATGATTTCATTTTAAAAATGATGTGTGAATATGGCTATTCTCATCCATATCACCTTTAATTATTAGAAAATATTGTTTGGTCATTTCTTAGCACAGTGCTTTGTATATTTACAATGTATGTTTAGGATATAAAAAATGAATCATACAGGAATTTTCCTTTCTGCAAGAAACAGGACTTGCATTAAATGACTATAATACAAAGTAGACCCAGAGTGTAATGTGAGGTGAGAGAAGAGGAGGTAAAGAAAAGTGGCTGCAGATGGAAGTAGGCTGCACAAGCTACCTGTACTCTGCCTGCCTTTAATTTTCTCAGGAGTAACTCCAGCGGTACCCTGTCCAGAGGAGACTGAGGGAGCTGAGGTGGAGAGTCTGATTCTGCTTTCTCTGCTGCAGTCAGGGCCACTGTCCACTGTGTTCCAGCTTCATGCCTTGCGTGTTCACACCACATCACCTGAAAAATAAGTGCTGAAACTTACGAGATGGAAGTAAGAAAAATTTCAAAATAACATAGCTAGATAATCAGTGGCACTTCAAGAAGGAGCTTACACAGAACAAGGCTTGCCTTATGAGTGAGAGATGGAAAAACAGAGAAAACGGTAATTACTAATATTGTAAGAGACAGAACTTTTTATTTACTAAACATTCTACTTTATCCAGGAAGTTGTTTGAGATGTTGCTGATATTTTCTATAATATATTTTGTTTTCTACATTCATAGTCAAAAATATCTTGGTAAGAACATTATTAAAACAAACAGAAAGTTGTCATCTTTTTATTTACAAATAAAACCTTTTGAAATACATATGTCTGGAGCCACGTGTGATGGTGTATGCCTGGAATCCCAGCACTCAGGAGGCTGACACAGTAGTATAACAATTTTGAGGCCAGCCTGGGGTACACAGTGAGTTCAAGGCCAACTTAAACTACAAAGTGAGATCCTATCTCAAACAATATTTGTTTGCTGATTTATTTTAGTTTTTATGTATTTACCAAGGTAGAGATGCATGGGTAAGCATCATCATAGTAAATAACTACTTTGAAATCAAATTGCTTTACAGTTTGAATTTTATTTAACAATTTTGAAAGTCATTTACTTGACATAATGCATCTTAACCTCAGTTTGTGCTAATTTAGTAAGTCTAACAAATAGGTGAAGAACATGTTCATTTAGACTGTGTATATTATTTGAGTACTAACTTGCAATCTGAATAATGTGAGTAAGGAAATACAATCTTATATATCTGAGGCACACATCTTAGAAATATTTAATATATTTGCTAAATTCATGAGAGTTGACATATTAGGTTTCAGAGAACATGCCATTTTAAATATTAAATGAAAAGTGGACCGATGTGAATGACCCAAGTCTTCTAGGAGCTAAGTGCTCTTAAATAACTCAAAAAGTACTTCATATTCTTTCAAGCTGGAATTTACTCAATAAAATTTATTTTCTCATGACTGAAGTATACATTGGTGGAACCATAGGACATGCCATGTCTTGACTAGGAAAATGTCTCCAAAATTTAGTAAAAGTTTTGTTCAGACATTTTTCAAGCTTCATTTAAAAATCCAAAATAAGCTATCAAATATTTGTCTTAGAAAAGACAATTTTTCACTCTCTGAGAAGGTCAGTGGTTGAATCTTTAAATAAAATATTAATATTTTTAGGGAGAATAGAATCCTTTATTGCTGGAGAGCAACTGTGAGAGCAAGATGTTATGCTCTTCTTAAGCAGGTGCCACTCTTAATACCTGGTGCCCCTATGTTACTCTGAATTATGGACAGTTCACAAACCCCAATCTGTGTTAGAATCCTAGGAATAATGGCCCCAAACTATTGTCAAGTAAATAATCATTCATCTCTTGCTGTTTAAACTATCAGAGTGTATATATTGATTTACTAGATTTTTCTCCTGTGTGTATCTATTTGTTAATGTAGAAAGTACTCATGGGAACACCACATGTGACAAATATTTAGCTACACATCAAGAATATACAATGAGTGAAACAGAGCTGACACACTTACATGGACTTTGGGACTTACAAAGAGAGACTCATGGGTCAGCTAGTGAGTACAGGCTGTGGTCCTGTTTGATTCAACCTGACTTTTAATTTTCCAGCATTTCTTTTTCTGGTAGTGAAGACTGAACCCAAAACCTTTGCTTTGAGCTATGTATTTAGCCAGTTTTCACTCATTTATGTTTTAACTTTGACACAGGGTCTCCCTAAGCCACTAAATTGCTCTGATTCAACTGGAACTTGGAACCATCCTTCTGCAGCCTCCTACAGAGCAGAGATTACAAGCTCAAGACTCACACTTGGCTCACCAAATCAGCCAACACACTGTGAGCAAGAAATATAATAAAGGCAGCATTCATTCTTCTGCTTTGTGAAACTTAAGCTATTGCAGGGAAAGAGATGAAAATTTGATTTTAGAATAATAGTTTTGAGAGAAAAAAACTCATATTTTGAAGAAAGAGCAGAATCAACAAAAAGTCTTTCATAAGACAAATGAGTGATAATAATGGCAACAAAATAATTTTATTCTCTTGTCTTTGGACAACAGACTCTCCCAAGGATGCCATTTTTTGGATCAACTAGTCTTCACCTGAGAATCATCTGACAGATTTAAAATAAACCTTGAAACCTGAAACTAGAAGACCCCAAAGACACAATTTTTAAAAGAGATTTGCCTCTGGGAAAATAGGGTTGGGTCAAACTCTGTGTTCTCTCTGAGCTTTATACCAGAAAATTGGAGAAAAGTAGAAAGAGAAGACAGTCAGGTGTCAGGTTTCTGGCTAGTCTACTGGTCACCAAGAAGAAATAGGAAGACCTGAGAGATGAGTCACAGAGGTCCTCATAGATGACCTGGCCCCCTTCCCTGAGCAGCTGAGGGAGGCTGTAGGTACTGATGCAGGAAGTGCCATGAAGCTCTGGATGCTGTGTTTTCAAAATTAGGACAGTGACCTCTTTCCAAACAAGCTACTATTGCTCACAAATACTAGAATATTTTGAGGGTCAAGTTTATTGCTTTTGAATGAAGGGTGAGAGTATGCACTGATCAATACAAAGACTTAAGATATGAGCTTGCAGCAAGCTTATGAAGGCTCACAGGAGAAACAGGGAACACCCTGTCCTGTAAAATGGGTATCACTCCTTCTCTGTCTGGTGGACTCCTGTTTAAATCAAATGCATAATACATTCAAGTAGTTTGTTTATGCTACATGAGATACTTTTAATAAAAGTCTAATAAATGAACCTGGTGCAGAACACAAATTATTTACAAAGTATTTGTGGAAGAAAGGATGAAAAAGGAAGGCAGAGAAAGATGAAGTCAGAATGAAAAGAATGGGAGGCAAAAATAAAAATCTCATAATTAAATTTTACTGTTACAGTAATATCTAATTTATTATATTATCTAATAGTGATAATATA
>PVIR01008832.1:34059-55480 GCA_004026965.1 Petromus typicus | reverse complement strand
TGTTAAGCTCACTAATGTACTTCTGTTATAACTGTGCAATATTTGAATTTTTTGTCAATGAAACAAAAATGAAGAATTTATGAAAATGGAATGCTTCAACAAAAACTCGACGTATATGACTGGTTTGAATTTTGTTTATTATTTGCCTGAAATTGTTTGTCTACTGACCTATATCAAAGTTTATGCCTCATTTATCAACATCCTCTCAAGTTCAATTCCTCAATCACATATAAATTTCAACGTATAAATACAATAGGGCCAACCTGATCAGTATGTAACAAATCAATGCATTGAGTGCACAAGGGATTTGTTGAAGGAAGAGTAATATCATGGTTCGCTCTCTTGTCATTGTTCACACTTTAATGTTTCAGCCCATTCACATTCTGCAGGATTACATCATCTCTCTCCAACCTGCATTTTTTGACAGTTTGCAAAAGCAAAGCACATTTGTTGTAGAAGGATTTTCAAAGCTGAGATTCTCTGTGGAGAGCATTCTCCTTTGCTATATATTACAGGCTGGATTTGTCAATTATTAGGAAGTGCAGTGTGAAGCAGTGGTTCCTTGCGGTTCACTAGGAAAGTGAGGCTTCAATGGGAGGACTGAGCTGGAGATATAGTAGTGGCTCTTAAATCAGTGGAGATTTATTGTTATGAGTTAGTAGCTTCAAGATTGATTTTGTTGTCATGGTATTTGGCTATGTGACTTGTTTATTTTAGCTTTTGTACATGTTTCCAGACATGGGATGTGCTTTTGGTCAAATGAAAAGAGCCTGAAGAAAGAACACAGAAGAGGAAATAATTATACTTCAGTTTGGGTATGAGACAGAATTCCAAGGTATTACTTGTTACTTGGGTTCACATAAGTGTGCTTCTCAGCCCCTCTTTCAGCAAAGACTCTGACCTTTCATTTTTTATGGTAATTAATATTTGCAGCCCTATTCCATAACCAAATATGGAACTCAGATTAACATTCAAACTAAAAATATTTAAGTAGCAAATCTGAACCTGAGCTGTGAAGAAGTCTTTGACTACCAGACAAAACAAGGTTTACAAAATTAGCTTTCATAATATTTTTTGCTATTCTCTGACATTTTCCACTGATTTTGGTTTTTTAATGATATTCTGAATGATATTCTGAGCAAAGTTTATTATCATGTAAACAACTTCTCTCCTTTATCTTCATCTAAAATCCATACAAGATGACTTGCTCGTAAGTTTTCTAATCAGAAACTCAATGTTTGTATAATGAAATAAGTGGGGCCTCTCTGCATTCCTATGGGCAGGGATTGTTCCTCATTTCCTAAAGTCTTATGTGTGGAGCTTCAGAATCCTTGACTGTCCAGCTTTCCCAAAGAGCAAATTGCATGATCCAAATGGACCAAATTAACTGTTCTTGTAATTTCAGTCTTTAAGTCTCTTCATTCATTTGTTCATTCTCACACACACATTCAGTTTATCATTCCTGTTTCTACACATTACATAATACATGCATTCTTTGGGCATCAAATATGTATTAAGCATTTGACAGGAAATCAATGACTTTGCCACCCACAACGCAAAGATGGAGAAGTGGGAGAATGGAAAATAAGTAAGATAAGACCTCTAACTTGAAGTAGCACTCATCTGGAGGAGAGACATAATCTGATTAATAATATAGTAGCATGTGACATGCTGTGATGGAAGAAGAATGAAGAATAGCAGCTCTGAGAAAGAAGGCTCTCAAGGAAACAATGAATCTGAAGGGTGGAACTCAAAGATGATTTAGTTTTACTAGATTAGAATTGATCTTAATGAACATGAGTCTACATATTCCAAATGAATGAAGTTAGCCCACAAAATAAAGGTTAATTTTAGAAAATGTTGTACCTTAAAAGTTCTTCCAATCAATGTTTCTTGTACTGAGTAATATGAAGACATTTTCTTTTACTTAAGGCAATGTGCAACATTGCAAACAAATAAGTTGTGATTACTTTACATAAATGGGTTACCTTGGAGAGGATCATAACTTTCAATAAAATTAATTGGGGTTATAATTTATAAATTATAGACAAATTAAGATTTACTCATATCCTTTTTGGTTTTTATTTAAATAAGGTCTAGTATCTAGCTATTCTAGATCCTTCCACTGTCAGTTGGCTTCTTTGGCATATTAAAGAAAGAACCACAGAGGTACTAAATGATCAACTTTAGCTACATTAAAAATCTTGGGTTTCTAGTGGATTAAAAGTTCAGTGTGGTTTTTTTACTTTCAGGTGTCATAAGCAATTTAGAATGCTCATTCTTTTACAGGTTGATAGATTGCAAGTTTTGGCTTGCAGTAAATTGAAATTCATTACAAGCTTAATATTTGCATTGATTCACATATCAATGAAATATTAATGTTCCTAATCCAGGTGAATTTTTAAGTCATTTCTGAACATTCAGACAGGCTTCTTTGACATTTCCTTGGAAATGTGCAACAGAAATTATAAATTTTCTAAAGAGTGAACCATATCCAATTCTTGAACTTGGTCTTTCAGTGTTTTGCCTTAAAGTCAGTGCCCATTATACATGGTGCATTTTTGTCCTTTCTTTTCTATTATGCCAACCTCATGGTGCCAACCAACAAGTGCTTTATCAGTCCTAATCACAAATAATGCTGTCAGTTTTGATTCAGTCTCTGTGCTCTAGATTGCTCCTATGCTAAGCCATTTCTAATGTTGCCTTCCTGATGCAAGCTTGATGGTCATTCTCCCTAGTCAAAGCCTGCAATAAATCACAGTTGTGAGTTGCAGGAAATAGGAGAAGGGGATGTAACAAGAACCTTTGCATTAAGTTCTAGTCTTCTATGAATCAAAATGGCACAAGGTGAAATAATTAATAATTAGGCTGAAATGAGGCTTGGAGAAGAAGCTTAGCTTGGACTTGATCCATGCTACTCTGGGCAGCAAACCCCCCAGATCTGAGCTTGCCACACTTTCTATTCCCCCAGACTCTTGCTGCACCTTTCATTCCATATATTCCAAAATACCAGGGAGGGCATGGCAGACACCAGCAGGAATCCTAGGGATGTTATGTAGATGAAGATCCCTCAGAGCATGGCAAACACAATCAGTGCTCCTTGAAAAGCTGTGTAGATCCTGTTGTAGCTCTTCCTTGAAGCATCACAGCATGTGGGATGACTGGAGTCCCAGTTGCTACCAGAAGTGAGGACAAGAATTAAGTCCCCAAGTTCATCTGCAGGTGGGAAAAGCTCAGCCAGCCCATAGTCTTTATTGTGCAGTTATTTCTCCCTAACAGGATTGTCCCCAACATTGAATAGTAGTAGATATTAGTGGATATTCAGGAGATTAGTAAAGGAAAGTGAGACAGTATGTATGTGTATGAAAACATGTATTTGTGTGTTCATGTGTACGCATGAAAGGGCAGATTTGTCTCATAAAATAGTTAGAAGATGTTAGATTGAATTGCACTAAATTATTTTCATTCCTCTGATTTATTCAGATTTTACCCTTTAGGATGCATTTTGAATCTCCAGGGTGATGGGGTAACATATATTATTTTACAAGTTTATGTGAGTATAAAATGCACGTTTCTGAGGACTTTAAATGTAATACTACTGGAAACAGTGATGTGCAGGGAAAGCTGCTATATTGCACTTATTCATCACCAATGTATTTATAGTCCTTATTTTACCACAACTGCTGTACCCTTGAATACTGGCATTTTGATAAGCTTCCTGTTTCCCAAATATATCTTTTCCTCCTTAATTTCTTCATCCATTATTTCTTTCATCTGAGAAGTATACCTCAGTGATTACCGCTAAACCATACTCAAAATTATTTTCCTTAGCTACTTCTTTGTTCTATGTGCTGTCCACATTACAATGGGAAAACATGAAATGACAAATCTTTATGAACACTACTTATTATTCATCTTGTGTCTTCTCAAGTGATTAATATGAGCTTGGGGCATTTTTATGTGAATAATTGTAAAACAGTTGTAAGATCGGTTACTTTTTTGTGTGACACATGTTGCCTTAAATGAAAGAAAACATCCTTATATTCCTCAGTACAACAAACTTTAATCAGAAGAATTCTTAAATTAGAGCATTTCTTAAGTTAGCTATTATTCTGTCCTATGCATTTGAGATACGTGATCTAACGTTCAATAAAATCAGTTCTATGATTCAAATATTTTTGATATGTAGAATCTCATTTTATGCTACCTCTACACACAAAAAAAATCAGAGCCACGTAGTTTTTTAGTGTCTGTGATTTCATAGTCTTCAAAATTACTGATTTTCAAGATTATTTAGTACCAGACGTATTAGGTACTATTATTACTGACTCTAGAAGTTATCCTATTCCAAGTTTTTCACTCCAAAATTTAAAGAAATATTGTAAGCATATGCATTAAAAATCTTTTGAAACAACTTGTATTATTTAAGAACTTAATTCTGGGATTTTGTAAGGCTTATCTAGGATGCTGAATGTTTTTACTCTAGTCAATTCCCATCACAAATCTCATCTCAAAAGGGATATCTGTTCCAGTGTTATTTGGCAAAGCTCCTCTACTGACATTTTCTCTGTTTTCAAGTGAATGTTATCAGCAAGATGCAAAAAAGTTCCTAAAAATTATTAATTTAATGTACACTTATTAGTCATTTAGATAATGGGAAAGTTTGGATGCAGTTTCAATTATCAAGTTCTTTCCCATATTCAACAGTGTCTGAATGAAGAAGAATGGTCCATTAATTACATATTGTCAGGGAGAGTCACTGGGGAGATTTTGGAACAAAAGGAGTATTCATTAGTGGAAAGAAAATGGACGGAGCTTGAGTTCATCATTTCTGTGTTCCATGCCAACTTTGAAAATGGCCTTGGTACAACTGTTAGCAATAGATTCCTGTAATTACTGAGGATTTTATAATGTGTTTAGAACACCAGGATATAGCTTGCATTATGATTCACGAGTACAGTGCATCATTGGATTTCTACTACAAGACACTCTTATGCTTGGAAAATTTTTGCATCTTGAAATTACTTTCTGCACCTCTTTCTTTGTAACTGGGCCCAAAGTAAATAGGGAAAAAGAGAAAGTTGCCTCCACTGGCCTGCACTACACAGCTCTATCCTTGAATACACAGGGCTTCCTTGCAGCCACAGGTGCTCACTTTAGCTTAGTGAGTCCATAATATAATATAGTCCCATATTAACTGGTAAAATATAGTCTCATATTAATTAATATGATATACTTTCATATTATTTCAATGGATGATGGTTTCTAAAGTGCTGGGAAGTTTCCTGAGTCATACAGTCCATACTATAGGCCCTGATTTGTGAAAATATTTCAACAAAATAAGTCTTTCATTTTACCAACTCTGCATTTATTGAACAATTATTTATTGTACAGTTTCAGTGTTTCAGGCTCTGGAACAGACCAAAGATTCAGACATACCACTGACTCTGAAACACTCGCATAAGACAAAGCATGTGAAATTACTAAAACAAAAACCTCAGTTTTCTTTGGTACTGGATAGTTGCATGAGTTATCTAACAAACAAGAAAATTGCGGAAGGGGAAAAATGGCTGGCCAGGCATGGAAGGTACAAAGAAAATATGATGATATGATTAAGAGCACGTCTAATAGATTTACTATACTCATGGCATTTTGAACACAGAATTAAATAGCACATGTAAAATCACATAGCATCTGTGATATAATAATTGCTCACAAAATGTTTTCTAGCATTTGTGTTATCTTGACTGTTATCACTCTGTCACTCCACGTTGGTAAAAATTTGCTCTTTGCCTTATTCCCTGTAATGAAGCCTTGGCTGGACTCATGTATGTGACTTTTGACAGGATACTTTTACCTCTTCATGTCACAGTTTTTCAGAGAATAGGAATTCCATTCTTAGTAGAAAGTAACCCTCAGAGAGAAATTACATATTCTGTCTTCCTTTCTACTAAAATCTCAATTTGTATACTTTGTATTGGTGTGGAATAGGGATTCGGTAAGCATGTGTTGAGTGAGCAAAAATTTCTTGCACTTATACTAATTCCTGGCAGTTTTAATGTATAGAGAATTTAGGATAATTTCTGGTATAACTAGGTTTCAAATAATGTTAACTAGGTTTTATTTCCTTTTTAAAAAAAATCTTTATTGGTACATTACATATACGCATCATGATTGCACTCCATATTGGGGATTGGTACCAGTATAAGACACAACTTAATTCTCATTTTTTTCCATAGCCCTACCCACTCTACCACCCCCCCATATACATAAAATTTGTTTCCTTACTTTTTTGTTATAATCTCATTATTTTTCCCGCTTCACCCTATTTTACTTTGAGCATTTTCTATTTCTGAATATATAACATACAATTCTAAGACTCATTTACATCTTTATTTTCTCATACCAGAGAAAAGATGCAATATGTACCTATCTGTGACCTACTTATTTCACTTATGAGGATATCCTCAAGGTATGTTCATTTTTATATATTTTAGATAGTAGCCCCTTGTCTGAGAAACAGATGGTAAAGATATTTTCCCACATTGTTGGTTGCCTTTTTGCTAGGTTGGTAGTTTTCTTTGCTGTGCAGAAGCTTTGTAAAAGAATGAGGTCCCATTTGTTGATTTCTTAAACCAATTCCTGTGCTATAGAAGTTTTGTTCATGAAGTCTTTTCCTAAGCCAATGTCCTGGAAAGTTTTACCTAACCTGTTTTGCAAGAGGTTTAGAGTGTCTGTTTTAATATTTAGGTCTTTTATCCACTTTGATTTTAGCTTGGTACACGGTGAAAGAGTTAGATGTAGTTTTAGTCTTTGGCAAGTTAAAGCCCAGTTTTTCCAGCACCATTTGTTAAAGAGGCTATCTTTCTTCCATTGAGGATTTTTGGCTCCTTTTCAAACATGAGGTGTGTCAGTGTATCTGGAGTTGTTTCTGTATCTTCTAGTCTACTCCACTGATCCTCAGATCTGTTACTTTGCCAGTTTTTATTACGGTGGCTTTATAATATAGTTTCAGGTTCAGAGTTGTGATACTCCCCACCATGTCCTTGTTGCTTAGAACTGCTTTGGCTATTGTAGATCTTTCGTGGTTCCAGATGAAAGTTTGGGTTTTTTTCTCTAGATCTATGAAATATGCTGTTGGGATTTCAATTGGGATTGCGCTGAATGTGTAGAGTAGTTTTGGGAGTATAGCAATTTTGACAATATTGGTTCTTTCTACCCAGGAGCAAGGTATGTCTTTCCATTTTTGATATCATGTTCTATCTCCTTTTTCAGAGTGCTATAGTTTTCAGAGTAGAGGTTTTTCACCTCCTTTGTTAGATTGATTCCTAGATATTTTTTTGGTGGGGGGGTGCTATTCTGAAAGGGACTGAAGCACCAATTTCTATCTCAGTGGGTCTATTGTTTGTGTAAACAAAAGCTATTGATTTTTGAACGTTGACCTTGTAACCAGCTACGTGGCTAAAATTGATGATTAGATCCTGCATTTTTTAATTGAGTTTTTAGGATCCTCTGATAGAGTATCATGTCATCAGCACATAATGACAATTTAACTTTTTCTTTTCCAATCTTTATTCCTTTATTTCTTTCTCCTGCCTAATTGCTATGGCTAATATTTCCAGAACTATACTGAACAGAAGTGGTGAGAGAGGACATCCTTGTTTTGTTCCTGATCTTAGTGTGAAAAGAGTCAATTTTTGACCATGTAGTATGATATTGGCTGACTGTTTCTTCTAGATAGCTTAGATTAGTTTGAGATAAAGACCATGCATTCTAATCTTCTGTAGGGTTTTGAACATAAATGGGTGTTGTATTTTGTCAATTGAGATGACCATATGATTTTTGTCTTTAAACCTGTTAATATAGTGTTATGCACTATATTATAGTCTGCCAGTCTGTATCACTTATTGATTTACACATGTTGCACCATCCTTGCATCCCTGGGATGAATCCAACTTAGTCAGAGTGTATAATATTTTTGATAATTCTCCGTATTCTGTTTGCCAGGATCTTATTGAGGACTTTTGCATCGATGTTCATTAAAGATATTGGCCTGTACTTCTCTTTTTTGGTCAGATCTTTCTGTGCTTTTGGAATAAGGATAATGGTTGCTTCCAGGAATGAATTTGGGATTCCTGCTTCCCTTTCAATTTCATTGAAGAGTTTCAGAAGTAGAGGCACTAACTCTTCTTTAAAAGTTTTATAGAATTCAGCAGGAAAACCATCAGGTCCAGGGCTTTTCTTTGTTGGCAAGTTTTTAATTACATTTTCAAGTTCACAGATTGTTATTGGGGTATTTAACATTTCTATATCTTCTTTATTCAGCTTTGGGAGTTAATATGTGTCTAGAAATCTATCCATTTCTTCTACATTTTCCATTTTATTGAAGTATAAAATTTCAAAGTAAGTGCTTATTATCCTCTGCACTTCCTCTGGGTCAGGAGTAATTTCTCGATTCTCATTCCTAATAGCATAGATATGTGCCTTTTCCTTCCTTCATTTAATGAGGTTGGCTAAGGGTCTATCAATTTTGTTTATCCTCTCAAAGAATCAACTTTTGGATTCGCTGATTTTTGGAACCATTCTCTTGCATTCATTTCTGCCCTGATCCTTATAATTTCTTGCCTATTTTGAGCTTTGCGTTTGTTTTGCTCCTCTCCTTCTAGAAGCTTGAGGTTGAGCATTAAATTATTTATTTGAGCTTGCTCCATTTTCTGGATGTAGGCTTTCACTGTTATGAATTTTCCTCCTAGAACTGCTCTCATTGTGTCCCATAAATTTCTATGTTGTACTGGGGTTATAATTTAGTTGTAAGAACTGCTCAATTTATTCTCTAATTTCTTCTGTGACCCATTGGTTGGTCAGCAGAGTGTTGTTTAGTTTCCATGTTTTTATGAAGATCCTGGACTTTCCTTTGCTATTTAGCACCAATTTTAGGGCACTATGGTCCAACAGTATAAAAAAGATAACTTCAATCAATTTACATTTGCTTAAACCTGTTCTATGAACAAGCACATGGTCTATTTTGGAGAATGATCCATGAGCAGCTGAGAAGAATGTAAATTCTGACTTTGTGGGGTGAAATACTCTGTAGGCATCTATTAAGTACATTTGCTGAATAGTCTGGTTGAGCTAAAAGATTTCCTTATTGATGTTTTGTCCAGTCTATCTGTCTCTTTGTGACAGTGGGGTATTGAGGTCCCCTACTATTATTGTATTGGAGGTTATCTGGTTTTTCAAGTCCATTAATGTTTGTTTTATATAATTGGGTGCATTAGAATTTGGAGCATAGAGATTTAAGATTGTGATTTCTGTCTCTTGGATTCTTCCCTGAACTAAAAGATAGTGTCCATCTTTGTCTCTCTTTATCAGTTTTGGTTTGAAGTCTGTTTTGTCTGCAAATAAAATCACCACTCCTGCTTTCTTGCTGTTTCCTGTCTCATGGAGTATTGTTTTCCATCCCTTTACTTTCAGTCCATGGGTTTCTTTCTGAATTAGGTGTGTTTCTTATATGCAGCTGATTATAGGATCTTGCTTTTTGATCAACTCCGCCAGTCTGTATCTCTTAATTGGCATGTTGAGTCCATTGACATTAATGGTTATGACTGATATAGGTAAATTTAGTGCTGCCATGTTTTCCTGTTCTTGGCTGTGTTATTCTACTTTTGCCCTTTTCCTATCAGTTTTTTGTTTGATCCCATCGCTTGACTTGGTTAGGTCTCATGGATTTGTAACTTTCCTTATTTTTCTCCAAGATATTCTTTAAAATATTTTGGAGCATAGGTTTTGTATTTGTGAAGTTTTTCAGGTGTTCTTTGTCATGAAAGTATCTTATTTCCCCATCCATTTTGAAGGATAGTTTTGTAGGATACATCAGTCTTGGTTAAACGTTGTTTTCCTTTAGGGCTTGAAACACTTCACTCCAGGCTCTTCTTGCATTGAGTGTTTGAGTTGAGTAGTCTGCTGTGATCCTGATGGGCTTCCCTTGGAATGTAACTGTTTTCTTTTCTCTGACTACTTTCAGTATTTCATTCTTTTTTTGGATATCTGGGACTTTTATGCCTAGGTGTAGATTTTTTCATGTCAGGAGCATGTGGCGTTCTGTATGCTTTATATATTCATATGTCCAATTCTTTATCTTTTTCTGTGAAGTTTCCTAGCATTATCTGTATGAATAGCTTTTGGATGTCTTTAGCATTGTCTCCTGCTTCCTCAGTGACTCCAGCCAATCTTATGTTATTCTTCCTTGAATCATCTAGGAGCTGTTGGATTGACTTTTCATTAGCACTTGCTTTTTTCCATAGATCATGCCTTTCCAGTTCATTGGTTGAAATCCTGTCTTCTAGGTCTGAAATTCAGTCTTTTGCTAAATTCATTCTATTGCACAAACTTTCATTTTCTTTCTTGATTTCCTGTGTTTCTGCTTGTAGGTGTTGAAAACTTTCCATTGCTTTTGCTATCTTGGATTCTATCAACTCCATGATTTCCTCTTTAGCTTTAGTAATCATCGTGTTGACAGTGTCCAATATGTTTGTTTTCATCTCACAGATCAGTTTTTATTTCCATTTTACTAGATCTGCTTTGGTTGCCATTTCCAAGGACCCTGGAGACTGGGTTTTAAACTTCTCTATTTCCCTCCCCCCTGTGTTACCTTGAGGGGAGGATCTTTGTATCTGAGACTTTGAGTGTTTTCTCATCTCTGACCTGCCCAATTTTCTGGCGATATTTGTTGCAGGTCTCTTTCCTCCTAATAGTTAGGAACCTTACAATATCAGTGTCTCCTGGGTTTTTCTTCACAGTCTGTATTGGGACCTAAAGACAAACCCCTAGTTCTGGCACACCGTATGAGGCACTCAATCAATACAGTCAGAACACCTTCTCCCATGTGCTTTAGCAGCAGGAAGGCTCTGGCTGTTGTTCTACTATAATGCCCCTACCTAAGATTCTAATGGGCCCACTTGCTCACTAATAAAGAGTCTCTGGGCTCGTTTGTGCAGTCGGCCTGGAGGTCAGTAGGCTGTCGGCCCTGTGCAGCTGCAATGGTACTGGCTGATGTTCCAACAGGCCCACTTACTCACCAGTACAAGGTGATTTGATCTGCTTCTGCAGTTGACATGGAGAAAGTGAGCCTCTCACATGCTAAACTCCTTCCCTGAGTGCTCTTCCAATGTGGGCCTGGAGGCCAGTGAGCTCCAACCCTGGCGCAGATTCAGTGGTGCAGACCTTATTTCCTTTTTTCACCCCTACTTATTTTATTATCAAGTGGCTCTTGTCCCTTAAAACCTTCATTTGCTATCTTAGCAGAACCTAATATTTTTCTCTGGACATTTATGTGTTTTTTCTTGAGCCTGTTTTTTCATTTGTTTGTTTTGTTTTGTTTTTTGTTTTGACACAATTTCCTTTCTAAGACTTTCACATGGCATACCTTTCAGGAGGCAGTCAAGACTGCTAGATCACTTAGGAAAAGTTTCCTATGTTTTCTGAAACAAGCAGAAACATTTCTAGAGTGGGACTGTGGATGTGGTGGTGGATGTTATTCTAGCTGCTGTGTTTTGCCGGGCAGATAGAAGACCATGTTTCCAGCTCCTTTAAAGTTTAGTCAGGTCATGTAAACACTTTAGAGTGGTAGGATACAGCAGCAGTGACTCAGTTTACCTCCAGCCTAAGGCAATGGAAGCTACCTGGGACTCCATCTCTTCCCGGTGAGCAGCCCAAAGAAGGCCTTGTGATGAGAAATGGAACCAGAAGATAAATTATCCTGAATCAGCCTCTGCTTGGAGGAGAGTTAGTCTAGAAAATGGCCTTAGTAATTTATTACATTTTCTATGGATCTATGTTATGTAGCATAGGGATTAAGAATTAGTTCTCCTTTGCAAGTTTTATACAAAGAAAGTAGTCATATCAAAATGGTTTTGAGTGAGAGAAATGTAGTAGTTGAATCTATTTAAGTTTCTGTACCTGTCCTTCATATAGTTCTTAGGTGAAAAACAAATCCATATCTGACATTATTAATTTTATTCGGTATCATAATCTTAATTTTCCTGAAAATACTAGATATGAAAATGGTGCTTAGATAAAGTTTTGCTAAATAAAAGTGACATGAAAGAAAAAGATTAATTATTGGGTACTTGAAATTAAATTCTGATATTAGGTAGAATTAGTTACTTGTACTCACCAGAGTAGATATGAGTAGTAATTCCTCATCTCTGCATAAAGCTATATATTTGCTTTAGAGCTCACAACTCACTTTTCAAAGATGCCATTTTCCTTATTAATGAATGGTATAACATTGGATATATTCTTTATCATTACCTTTAATTTTCTGAAACAAAACAGACTGGTCTTTACTTTCAAAGTAGTGTTCCTCAACAGAACTTTGTGTTGGACATAAAATGGGCCTGTATTGAGTGCCGAGATTTTATTCTCAGTGCTATATGATGGGCACAGCTCACAGACAATAATCTCTGTGGGCCAAACCCAGGAGCACAGAAATGCACTCTCCTGTGAAAGGGTAGTTTCCCCCCCCCTTTACATGGGAGGATCTTGTCAGTTTTTGGTTGGTGAGAGTACTTTTTCTGATTAGTTTGTGTCCAATCATTTAGTTTTAGTTTGAGGTACATATATATAACACTGGTAGCAGGTGGTTTCCTTCAAAAGCTGTCAGTGATGTTTATCCCCTGATCAACATACTTTCTTACTGATCCTTATCAATTGAATGAGGGCTGGACCTAGAGACTTCTTTTCAATATATATAATATATCAAAAGTGATGACTTGATTCAGTTCCAGAAGACTGTAACCTGTGTCCCATTACACTCTCCCTCACCTGTAGTATCTCTCTGGACCACTTCATTTTCCCTGGAGAACAGGGACCTGCAAAGCCTGTTATGGGGCAGGTACAGTGTAACAAGGATCTGAATGTGATCTCTGGCCAATGGCCTCTGAAAATTTGAACCTCTTAGGTCAGACCCCTCTGAGATGAAACTACTAACTTCTGAGAGAGCTGAGGGCATCTGTTCCTTTACTTTTACCTTGAGACGACTAAGTTTCTGGCGGACACTGAATTTCCACCTTTCGAGTGACAATAAACTGGATGGTCCTTGTTATCCATGTCTCTGCCTCTAACAGGCAGAAACTAGAGATTTTGTTTTTGAACTTCTGTTTTATAATAACAGACAAGAAATAGATACAAAATGCCTTTGAGTTCTCAGCTATTCTTTCCGATTTAAATTTTGCTTGGGTTGCATGCTTAGTATTTAAATAAGCCCGTATGTCCAGGTTTTAAGGTGCCATGACCAGCAATGGATGTGATACATCTACTTTTGTCAATAAGAAGGGAGGGCAGCATTTTTTATCAATCAAATGATAAGGAATTATATTTCTATAATTACAGAGAAATGTGGAAAGATATTTCCCAAATACAGAGAGAACTGGCAGGTGGAGAGTAGCATATGACAACTACAGATGGTGCAGTGCCCAGTGGCGCACTCTCTGGATTGTATACAAAGACTGGCTGAATCCCTGAGTAGCTACCTGAGAGACACTGACACAAGTACTCCTTCATGGATGAGAGAACTGAGATGTCTCTATGTATGACTTAAATGTGAAATGTTCCCAAAGACTTCTGTTAAGGCAGCTTGATTCCAGTGTTCAATATTCAAATCTGTAGTATTTGGAAGGTGAAGGGATCATGGAAGAACTAATGTTCTTCATAAGAAGATGGAGCCTGGTTGAAGGATGTTCCCTCCCCCTTTCTGTCCACCTCTTGGCTGCTGTGAGGTGCTTTTCTTCATCATGTCCTCTGCCATGATGTTTCTGTTTTGGAGTCCCCTGAGTGTGGATGAAAGTCTATGAAACCAGGAGCCAAAATAAACCTTTTAACCTTTAAGCTGTGTATACCAGGCACTTAGCTAAACAGTGGAAATGCTGACTATTTCATTCTTTGCCCAAAGCAAGTAAATGATAATAAAATACCCACCATTAACTTAAGGACAAATATAGGCTGTGGATCCTGCCAAGAATCTACTGGAAGTATAAAATGGATTTTTATTTATTTTGATCCCTAAATCCTTAAATGGCAGTTGGAAGATTGGAATACCAGTAAGAACCTCTTTTTGAGAACTAGCATTAGGGAATACTAGCATCTTCAACTTTCCTGCCAAATAGTTTAGTACCACTGTTGGTAGACAAGCCCCGGCTTCTGTAGACTGATTCACAGCCACAATCTCCCAAGTCACCGTGTTCACACTATCAGTTACTGAATTATTTCACTGTAAGGACCACACACACAGGTACTAGACTGATTAAATTTGTTGAAATCTGTATGGACTTGGTCAGATGGCAATCCTCAGTGGTATATGGTGAGATCAACTAGGAAATGATTCAAGTCAGAGAAAACATTAAATTAAACAGAATTGAACATGTAATTGACTAAGAGCTTACCACATGGGAAGAAAAGACCATAGGATTTGGGTCAGCACTCTTGACATTATGAACACTGCATAATTAAATGTTGCGTGGGGACAGTTTAATCTGATGTGTTTGGACTTTCATTCAGCAAAATGATGTTTGCACCATTTAAAAAAAGAATCACTTAACAAAACCTTTTAGTTTTTGTGGGAGACAGGATAAGAGGCTGCAGCTAGAACTCTCATGACAAACTCCAGTCCTCTGTGAGTCCCACAGCAAATGGATTAACAACCAACAAACAACAACACTGGAACCTTGAGGTTCCAAAGTAAAGTTTTGAAAAGATTCATAAGGAATCCTAGGAACAAAATACTTCAGTCAAATATGACTCTTATTTGCTGTATAGTTCTGGGCAGGTTACTATGTGTACCTTAGTTTTCTCTTTTGTCATGTATCAATGTCTAGAAAAAAAATTCTAACTCATGAGATTGTCCTGTGGAATATATAAGCACCAAGCATGAAGAATGGAGAAGACAATTTAGTGGGTTTTGCATAGGGATCCTGAAGTTGGACTATCAGGGTTTGAAATACAATTTCACTGCTTGCTAGATATTTTCTATCAAGTCTCTTGGTACATTGTTAAATCTTTACCCAAGTTTCTTACCTATAAATGAAATGATAATTGTACATAAGAAATAAAGAGGTAGTGGGGATTTTTTAAATAGAAAATCTATTTCTAATTCTAGTTCTAATTGAATACAATAGAAATTGTATTCCAGACACCATTGTAGTTATTACCAGTTAATCAAAAATAAAGAATTCCTTCTTGTTGTTTACTTTCTGGTAGAGTAAGAAAGATAACAAATGGGAACTGATGCTATTTTGGAGTTCCAGACAGGGATTGGGAATGCCAAAAAAGAGAGGGGGACAGAGAGTTCCAGGATGGGGGAGTATGCTGCAGCTATAGTAGATAGGGTGCACATAATGGGCCTCTGTGATATGAAGAAATATTTGAAAGAGATAAAGGGGAGAAAATGGGAAATACCTAGGGAGAAGTCACTGAGCCAGCTCCAGTGTCCAGTCTTGAGCTGCATGTGCGCTTGGAATGAGACTGGAACAGAGGAGAGGTTATGGAAAAATTAGGAAGTATTGGGGTAAGTAGCAGTAGAAAGTAGCAAATCTTACTTATTCTACCTTTTATCATATCTAGGCTATAAACACCACCTACAACTAAAATGAGGCTTCCATTGTTTGCACCCATATGAATTCTAACTCAGTTTGGTTATCACACACCCTTCATTCCAGTGTCATACATTCTAGATTCAGTCACCTCCAAAAAGCTTCACATATGAACTCCTAGACACATGCCATAATAGCTGGTATAAAGAAGTTTGGCTTCTAGTCTGAGTTAAGTGGACTATTCTGTAATATTTTAAGCACAGATGTGATATCATTTGATTACATTTTAAAAAATTACTTTGGTTGCTGCACTCAGAATAGGTGTATAGTGGCAAGTATCGATATGAGAAGGCCTTGTAACATATAGCTACTGAATGTTTTTCTGCCCTTCTCTGAGTCCTTTTGCATTAACTTGACCATGTGACTGAGTACTGGCCAATGTGCCAAGATCACAAATGGCATGACACTGCTGAGCCTCTAGGACTTGCAGAGCCATCAGATGGACCACAATGGGTCCTTATACTACATCTTGGAGAAGAAAATTAGCATGCAAGGGATGTCTGCTTTGAAGATGGTGCGACAGAAATATAAACTTCCATTGCATTACCATTTATATTGGGGGATTGTTTCTTATAACTTTAACCTATTTGATCAATATGGGCTGTTGGAATGTTATTGCCACTAATTCACAAAGGAATGATGATCTCTCATTAAAGTCCCAAGCAATACAGGTAGTCAGAAGATAAATTTTTTTGGGGGGGAGGGCATTGGACACAAAAGGAAGAAAGATGCCAAGGATGGCTACAAATGATTTTACAGAAACAGTCAAGAATGAAGTTGCCAACTGAAATCAAACCATTCTATATGCAGCAATTGGGAAAAGATTGTTGTTTATTCATTACATACGTTGAGTTTGAGATACTGGTTAGAGATCTGAATGCAGTTTTTGAAGAACATACAGGGTTTGAGCCATCTGTAGGATGGAGATTTATACTTGACAGTTGATATGGTTTAAATGTAAAATGTATCTTAGGAAGCAGAGACAGAAAGGAGCAGCCAGGAACAGAAGATGTTTTTCCAGGTCACCCTCCCTGTGATCCACTTCCCACCAGGACCCCACTCCTAATGCACATTCATCAGTGGGTGAATTCACTGATAAATATAACACTTGGAGCTTGGGGAGACATTTCTCCTTGATCTCCTTCTATTTTGCTTGTTCAAAAACATTTCCCATGTTAGTATTTGTTCTTTCTTGTCCCACAAATTTCTGTGTCTCCCAAATTAATTACAACCATTCTGCCAGCCTGAAACAGTATCATATAATCCATTACCCTTCAAAGATTTATAGTTTAATTTTGCATATAGGTAGTTGTGGCAAAATGTTGTGCTTCTCAGTAAATTTCCAAATAGTATTAAACGTGTCCCATCTCCAATCTGTGTGGTATCAATATTCCTAATTTTTGTCATTTTTAAACTTTTTTGAGAAACAAGTATGGGATCTCCCTGGTCTCTCTCCTCTCTCTCATGTATGCATTTTCTTTCTCCCTCCCATATCTTTCCTCCATTATTTATATTTGGCCAGATTATAATTATTTCTTAGATAAGGACATTATTGTATAGTTTCCTAGTTCACAATGTCTTGTTTCTTAAGTAAGAAATGTATCTGTAGATAGTAATATTTAGAGGTTTCATGTTTCCGATGCTTAGCTCTATAGTAAACTACCAAACAATTAGATGTTAATTACAAAATTATAACTCCATCTCACTGTTAAATTAAGAAGATTGGAAAAATGTGGTTGAGGGTGCCTGACACAGGTTTCACAGGCATAAAAACTTACCTAGAAAAATTAAAGCTTTAAGTGAAATTCCAAAATTTAACAAGCATTAAATACCTAGTGTGGCTCACAGAGATGCTTTCCGAGTGAGTCAGTGAACTGTACTGTCCAAATGGAGTATGTCCTTGACATCTGCGATGTGTTTCTGACTGACCTGACCCTGAGGACAGGGCTGTCCAGGCTGGTCTTAGAGAGGAAATGTTCTGGTAAACAACTCCAAGTCTTGTAGCTCCAGACTGAGGGACCCTGTCTCACGTGCTTCATACCATGGTTTTGAGGCAGTGCTGCTTCATTAGCCTCTCCTTGGTTTTTATGTTCCTGTGTCCTGACAGGGTGAATAATTTCTGGATAACTCAACAAGTTTCTGTAAATGTCAGGAAAGCTAGATCTTAGAGAAGGTGGTGGGGGGGGGAGCAAGAGGAAGATAAACTGACTGCTTAATTCTAAAACGTTGACAAGGGCACGTCTGGGTTGGGAATAGGCCTGTGAGAATGAGATGGGAATTTAGATGGCCAAGGGACAGTGGTGACTGAGTGACTCAGAAGTTAAACCCCTGGACACCTGAGTGGAAGCACCTGAGAGTAAGCAATTTCTGGGTGAGGAAATGCTTTGTTTTGGATTAAATGACTGGAGTTAAATCATAAAAACATTCAACATCTTCAATCTTTGCACAGTGATAGATCCAGGTTGTCATGTGAATACAATAAAGGGCATTTGTACAAAGGGATCAATTTGTCTACAAAAGGGATAATGGTTTGGTTAAGTAGAAGGAAGTCTCAGAGGTTTATTCCAAAATGAGAGAGCAAGTGTGTGCTCGTTTCATTTTTTGTATGTTTTCCTCATAGATACTAAAAACTCATGTAATCAAGCAAAATGCTTTTTGTCTCCCCTGGTGAGAAGTGCTCTGTACCCAAGCAGTGACAGGCAGTATGAGGTATAACATGTTCTGCTAGGGTTGCCATGGTAAGAGTTCATCTTCTCCCTGCCCCCCATATTTCCATAAATAACAAAGTGGAAGAGTGCAGAGAGAAACACAAGAGATGTCTGGGCCAGAGCAATTACTCAAAGCTTTGCCATTCAAAAGATCACTGGGTTTTTATGTTAAATATATTTGTTACTAAAAGCTCCATCTCCATTTTCAAAATTAGTCTGTTCCAAAATCATTACCATACACTGACACATTTAATTGATTTAATGAAGAGGCAGTGTGTGTGTGTGTGTGTGTGTGTGTGTGTGTGTGTGTGTGAGTGCACACAGATGTACTTGTATTCCACTCTACCCTGATTATACAAGATTTTGAAGGTAATTTCATCGTTAGAGTGTTTCAAACAGCATGAAGTTTACTTTCTAAGAGGGGAAACTTGCTCATCATTTGTCCACTTGCTTAAAATTTTGAATTTTTTTTTTTAGTTGAAATCTTTATTGGCACATTACATATACACATCATGATTGCATTCAACAATGAGATTTGTACCATTATATGACACAACTGAATTCTCATTTTTTTCCATAGCCCTACCCACCCTACCATCCCACCCTTTATATACATAAAATTTGTTTCTTTTTTTGTTATAATCTCATTATTTTTCCCCCTTCACCTCATTTTGCTTTGGGTATTTTCTTTTCTTTTCTTTTCTTTTATTATTATTATTTTGTGTGTGTGTGTGTGTGTGTGTGTGTGTGTGTGTGTGAGACAGGGTCTCGCTTTTTAGTTCAGGCTGGCCTTGAGGTCAGCCTCAAACTCACATCTCAGCAATCCTCCTCCCTCTGCCTCCTGAGTGCTGGGATGACAGGTGTGAGACACCACATCTGGCACTGTGGTATGTGGTACTGATTGCTGCTGGGGTAAGTCTCCATGCGCAGTATTGTATGCGGTTACTGGGGATCGAACCCAGGCCCTAGCACTTGCAAGACAGGCGCCAGAACCACTGAGCTATATCACTGACTCTGCTTTGGGTATTTTCTGTTTCACAATATATAACATACATTCTAGAACTCATTTACATCTTTATTTTCTCACACTAGAGAAAAGATACAATATTTGCACATCTGTGACCTATTTATTTCACTTATGAATTTGTCCTAAAGATATGTCTGTTTAAGTATAAATGATTCAAACTTTTCATTCTTTAGGGCAGAGTAATACTCCATTGTGTAGAAGAACCACAGCTTTTTTATGCAGTCTCCTGTCATCCCTCTGAGCCAACAAAAAACTGATGGGGAAAGAACAAAATCAAAGAATAAAAGAGCCTAGAACAGGAAATCATGATGGCCCTAAGTCTATCAATGTGAGTCATACCATTAAGGTCAATAGTCTAAATGCACCAATTAAGAGACACAGACTGGGAGAATGGATCAAAAAACAAGATCCTACAATCTGCTGCATACAAGAAACACACCTAATTCAGAAAGAAAGCCACAGACTGAAAGTAAAGGGATGGAAAACAATTTTCCATGCAATAGGAAACTGCAAAAAAGCAAAAGTAGCTATCTTATTTGCAAACAAAATAGATTTTAAACCAAAACTGATTAAAACAGACAAAGAAGGTCACAATATTCTTATATAAGGAACTATCCAAGAGAAAGAAATAACTGTCTAAAATATTTATGCCTCAAAGTCTAGTGCACCTAGCTATATAAAACAAACATTCATGGACATGAAAAGCCAGATAAGTAGCAATACAACAATAGTAGGGGACTTCAATATCCCACTGTCACAAATAGCCAGATCAACTGCACAGAAAATAAAAAAAGAAGTGCTTGAGCTAAACCAAACTCTTCAACAAATGTTCTTAATAGATGTCTACAGAGTATTTCATCTCCCTAAATGAGAATTTACATTCTTCTCAACTGCTCATGGATCATTCTCCAAAATAGACCATATGCTAGTTCATAGAACAGGTTTAAGTAAATGCAAAGAAATTGAAGTTGCTCCCTGTATACTCTCAGATCATAGTGCCTTGAAAGTAGAGATGAAGAGAAAAAAAAAAAAAAATTCCAAGACATTCACAAACACATCAAAATTAAACAATACTTTACTGACTAATGAATGGGTCACAGAAGAAATTAAAGATGAATTAAACAGTTTCTACAATTGAATAACCCCAGTACAACATAGGAACTTATGGGATACAATAAAAGCAGTTCTACGAGGGAAATTCACGGAGTCAATGCCTATATCAGGAAAACAGAGCAAGCTCAAATGAACAATCTAATGCTAAATCTTAAGCTTCTAGAAAAAGAGGAGTCAGGCAAACCGAGAGCTCATACTAGGGAGGAAATCACAAGGATCAGAGCAGAAATTAATGCAATAGAGACTAAGAGAACGATACAGAAAATCAACAAATCAAAGAGTTGGTTTTTTGAAAGGATAAATAAAATTCACAGACCCTTTGCCAAACTTCTCAAACAAAGAAAAGAAAAGGCTGAAATCCATGCTTTTAGAACTGAAAAGGGGAAATCACCACTGACCCAATGGAAATACATAGAGTAATAAACACATACTTTGAAAATTGGTATTCCAATAAAATGGAAAATATAGAAGAAATGGATAAATTCCTAGATACACATGAACTTCCAAAGTTGAATGAAGAGCATATAAAAATGTTAAACACCCCAATATCAATCTGTGAAATTGAAAATGTATAAAAACCTACCGACAATAAAAAGCCCTGGGCCTTATGGATTCACTGCTGAATTCTACAAAACTTTTAGAGAAGAGTTAACAGCAGTACTCCTCAAACTCTTCAATGAAATCAAAAGGGAAGCAGCACTCCCAAATTCATTTCTGGAAGCAAGCATTACCTTGATTTCAAAAGCAGATAAAGATCGGGCCGGGGAGTTAGCTCAGTGGTTCCGGCGCCTGTCTTGCAAGCGCAAGGGCCCGGGTTCGATTCCCCGGTAACCACATAACAATACTGGGTGTGGAGACCCACACCCAGCAGCAACCAGTACCACATACCACAGTGCCGGGCGTGGTGGCTCACGCCTGTAATCCCA
>PVIR01008832.1:0-33959 GCA_004026965.1 Petromus typicus | reverse complement strand
TAAATGTAACACACTACATTAACAGACTCAAGGATAGAAACCATATGGTCATCTTGAATGTGTTTTAATGGAAGTCTTAAGCAACTCTCTTAGTAGACCAAGTTTCAAAGTCGACAAGTTTGAGATGTCATTCTACCTGCCACCACCTCTATTAGAGCCAACTTCTGTTTCAGTTTATCAAATGCATATTTAGTGCCTGTCCTATGTTCTGGGGAAAGAGAAATAATTCAGATATGGTCTTTTTCTTTCAGGAGTCTCTAAGCCTTTGGATCCTTTTCAGAACATTTGTTTTGGGTTTAGCAGGTTTTCTTTGCAGAAAGTATTCTGGGGCAAATAAGTAAATATTCCAGTTACAAACTATGTAGGCCGAGTCTATGTGTGTGTGAAACTTTGAGGAAAGTGACCCAGTCTAGTTAAGCTGTACAGAGACAGGAGGGACAGAGAGGGAGCTTCTGTATTGCTGAATCAGTTCTCAGCAGTTGTGAGGTTGCCAAAGTAACCACAGGGCTGAGGTTGGATGCGTAGCTCTGAACTAATCTCTATTATGGGCTGAGGGATGCTATATCCTCCTTGGCATGAACGTAGGTATTCTTGCACCGATTTTGTGGCCAATGTGTCCGGTGTCTGCATCTATATCAGAAAGCTGAGACAGGGAAACAGGAGTTCATTGAAGGAACATAAAAGAAGCTGAGAAGTTGGTGTCCATGGGGAAGCACCTTGGCAAAGCCACAAAGGAAGTGTGGACATGAGCCACAGAGACAGGAGGAGGTGAATTCCAGGTGAATAATCAGGTAGTAATATAATAACAAACACACCCGCACATGTGCCCATACACACACATACATACATACATACAAACACAAACACACACACACAGCACATGTAACTTAATAGGAAACAGGGTGCATGGGGCACACATAGTAGAAATCTTTTTTAATTTAATTTTTTAATCTTTTTTGGTACATTACATATATGCATCATGATTGTACTGCATAATCGGGATTTGCACCAGTATAAGACACAACTTAATTCTCATTTTTTTCCCATAGCCCTACCCACACTACCGCCCCCACATATACATAAAATTTGTTTCCTTAGTTTTTTGTTACAATCTCATCATTTTTCCCACTTCACCCTATTTTACATTCAGCATTTTCTATTTCACAATATATAACATACAATTCTAGGACTCATTTTACCCCCTTGATTTTCTCATACCAGAAAAAAGATACGAAAGCACCTATCTGTGCCCTATTTATTTCACTTATGAGGATATCCTCAAGGTATGTCCATTTAAGTAGAAATGATTCAAACTTATCATTTTTTATGTCAGAGTAATACTTCATTCTGTAGAAGAACCACAGCTTTTATATCCAGTCTCCAGTGGATGGACACTCGGGTTGTTTCCAAGATGTAGCAATCACAATTGGGCTGCTATAAACATGGGTGCACATATGGCACTGTGATAAGAGTCTTTTAATTCTTGTGTGTATATACCTAGCAGGGCAATGACCAGGTCAAATGGGACCTTCAATCTTAGCTTCTTGAGGAATCTCCAAACTGATCTCCACAGGGATTGTACGAGTCTACAGTCACACCAACAGTGGAGAAGGGTTCCTTCTTCTCCTTAGCCGGACCAACATTTGTCATTAGCTGAATCGAAAATGGGAGCCATTCTATGTGGAGTGAGATGAAATCTCAGTGTTGTTTTCATCTGCATCTCTTGAATGACTAATGATGCTGAGCATTTCTTCATATGCTCTTAGCTGCTCTTACTTCTTCCTCTGCAAAATATCTGTTATTTCAGATGCCTATTTTTGAATTGGGTCATTAAATTTGGGTGGGCTGATTTTTTTGAGCTCTTTATATATTCTACATAGTAACCCTTTGTCTGAGGAACAGCTGGTAAAGATTTTTTCCCTCACTGTTAGTTGCCTGTTTGTACTGTTGGTGGTTTCCTTTGCTGTGCAGAAGCTTTTTAAAAGAATGAGGTCCCATTTTTTGATTTCCTCAGCCAATTCCTGTGCCATAGAAGTTTTGTTCATGAATACTTTCCCTAAGCCAAAGTCTTTCCCTAAGCCAATGTCTTCAAGAGTTTTACCTAACCTGTTTTGCAGAAGGTTTCGAGTGTCTGTTTTAATATTTAGGTCTCTTATCCACTTTGATTTTAGCTTGGTACACGGTGGAAGAGGTAGATCTGGTTTTAATATTTGGCAAGTTAAAGCCCAGTTTTTCCAGCACCATTTGTTAAAGAGGCTATCTTTCCTCCATTGACGATTTTTGGCTCTTTTGTCAAAGATGAGGTGTGTCATTGTATCTGGAGTAGTTTCTGGATCTTCTAGTCTACTCCATTGATCCTTGGGTCTGTTACGTTTCCAGTAACATGCAGTTTTTATCACGGTGGCTTTATAGTATAGTTTCAGGTTCGGAGTTGTAATACCCCACACCATGTCCCTGTTGCTTAGAATTGCTTTGGCTATTCTAGGTCTTTTGTGGTTACAGATGAAAGTTTGGATTTCTTTCTCTAGATCTGTGAAATATGCTGTTGGGATTTGAATTGGGATTGCGTTGAATGTGTAGAGTATTTTTGGGAGTATAGCCATTTTGACAATATTGGTTCTTCCTACACAGAAGCAGGGTATGTCTTTCCATTTTTTGATATCATGTTCTATCTCCTTTTTCAGAGTGCTATAGTTTTCAGAGTAGAGGTCTTTCACCTCCTTTGTTAGATTGATTCTTAGATTTTTTTTGGGGGGGGCGCTATTCTGAAAGGGACTGAAGCCCCAATTTCTATCTTAATGGATCTACTTTTTGTGTATACGAAGGCTATTGATTTTTGAACGTTGACCTTGTAACCAGCCAATCAGCTAACATTGGAGATTAGGTACAGCAGTTTTTTCATTGAGATTTTAGGATCCTCTGATAGAGTATCATGTCATCAGCACATAATGACAATTTATTTTTTTATCTTTATTGGGACATTAAATATACACATCATGATTGCACTCCATAATGGGGATTTGTACCAGTATAAGACACGACTTAATTCTCATTTTTTCCCATAACCCAACCCACCCTACCACCCCCTCATATACATAAAATTTGTTTCCTTAGTTTTTTGTTACAATCTCAACAATTTCCCCCTTCACCCTATTTTACATTGAGCATTTTCTATTTCACAATATATAACATATAATGCTAGGACTCATTTACATCTTTATTTTCTCATCCTCATAAGTGAAATAAATAGGGCACAGATAGGTACATATCACATCTTTTCTCTGGTATGAGAAAATGAGAACATAATGACAATTTAACTTCTTCTTTTCCAATCTTTATTCCTTTTATTTCTTTCTCTTGACTTATTGCTATGGCTAATATTTCCAGAACTATATTGAACAGAAGTGGTGAGAGAGGACATCCTTGTCTTGTTCCTGATCTTAGTGTGAAAGGTTTCTATTTTTGACCATTTAGTATGATACTGGCTGAAGTTTGCTTGTAGACAGTTTGATTAGTTTGAGATACAGACCATCTATTCCGATGTTTTATAGCGTGTTAAACATAAATGGGTGTTGTATTTTATCAAACGCTTTTTCTGCATCAATTGAGATGACCATATGATTTTTGTCCTTAAACCTGTTAATATAGTATATAACACTGATTGATTTACGTATGTTGAACCATCCTTGCATCCCTGGGATGAATCCAACTTCGTCAGGGTTATAATCTTTTTGATAATTTTCTGTATTCTGTTTGCCATTATCTTACTGAGGATTTTTGCATCGATGTTCATTAAAGATATTGGTCTGTAGTTCTCTTTTTTGGTTGGGTCTTTCTCTGCTTTTGGAATAAGGATAATGGTTGCTTCCAGGAATGAGTTTGGGATTCCTGCTTCCCTTTCAATTTCATTGAAGAGTTTCAGAAGTAGAGGCACTTTAAAGAAGTCTTTAAAAATTTTATAGAATTCAGCAGGAAAACCATCAGGTCCAGGGCTTTTCTTTGTTGGCAAGTTTTTAATTACATTTTCAAGTTCACAGATTGTTATTGGGGTATTTAACATTTCTATATCTTCTTTATTCAGCTTTGGGAGTTCATATGTGTCTAGAAATCTATCCATTTCTTCTACATTTTCCATTTTATTGAAGTATAAATTTTCAAGATAGGTGTTTATTATCCTCTGGACTTCCTCGGGGTCGGTAGTAATTTCTCCGTTCTCATTGCTAATAGTATAGATATGTGCCTTTTCCTTCCTTTGTTTAATGAGGTTGGCTCAGGTTCTATCAATTTTGTTTATCCTTTCAAAGAACCAAATTTTCAATTCATTGATTTTTTTGAACCATTTTATTGGTTTCTATTGCATTAATTTCTGCCCTGATCCTTATAATTTCTTGCCTAGTGTGAGCTTTGGGTTTGTTTTGCTCCTCTCTTTCTACTCGCTTGAGGTTGAGCATTAAATTGTTTATTTGAGCTTGCTCCATTTTCTGGATGTAGGCTTTCACTGCTATGAATTTTCCTCCTAGAACTGCTCTCATTGTGTCCCATAAATTTCTATATGTTGTACTGGGGTTATCGTTTAGTTGTAAGAACTGCTCAATTTCTTCTCTAATTTCTTCTGTGACCCATCGGTTGTTCAGCAGAGTGTTGTTTAGTTTCCATGTGTTTATGAAGATCCTGGCCTTTTCTTTGCTATTCAGCTCCAATTTCAAGGCATTATGGTCTGACAATATACAAGGAATGACTTCAGTCCCTTTATATTTGCTTAAACCTGATCTATGAATGAGCACATGGTCTATTTTGGAGAATGATCCATGAGCAGCTGAGAAGAATGTAAATTCTGACTTTGTGAGGAGAAATACTCTGTAAGAATCTCTTAAGTCCATTTGCTGAATAGTCTGGTTGAGCTAAAAGATTTCCTTATTGACTTTTTGTCCAGTCAATCTGTCTCTTTGTGACAGTGGGGTATTGAGATCCCCCTATTATTATTGTATTGGAGGTTATCTGGTTTTTCAAGTCCATTAATGTTTGTTTTATATAATTGGGTGCATTAGAATTTGGAGCATAGAGATTTAAGACTGTGATTTATGTCTCGGATATTTCCCTGCACTGAGAGATAGTGTCCATCTTTATCTCTCTTTATCACTTTTGGCTTGAAGTCTATTTTGTCTTCAAATAAAGTCACCACTTCTGCTTTCTTGCTGTTTCCTGTCTCATAGAGTATTGTTTTCCATCCCTTTACTTTCAGTCCATGGATTTCTTTCTGAATTAGGTGTGTTTCTTGTACGCAGCAGATTGTAGGATCTTTCTTTTGATCCACTCTGCCAGTCTGTATCTCTTAATTGGCACGTTGAGTCCATTGACATTAATGGTTATGACTGGTATAGGTAAATTTAGTACTACCATGTTTTCCTGTTCTTGGCTGTGTTATTCTACTTTTGCCCTTTTCCCATTAGTTTTTTGTTTGATCCCATCGCTTGACTTGGTTAGGTCTCATGGATTTGTAACTTTCCTTATTTTTCTCCAAGATATTGTTTAAAATGTTTTGGGGCACAGGTTTTGTATTTGTGAAGTTTTTCAGGTGTTCTTTGTCATGAAAGTATCTTATTTCCCCATCCATTTTGAAGGATAGTTTTGCAGGATACATCAGTCTGGGTTACAAGCTGTTTTCCTTTAGGGCTTGAAACACTTCACTCCAGGCTCTTCTTGCATTGCACGTTTGAGTTGAGAAGTCCGCTGTGATTCTGACGGGCTTCCCTTGGAATGTAACTGTTTTCTTTTCTCTGGCTGCTTTCAGTATTTCATTCTTTTTTTGGATATCTGGGACTTTTATGACTGTTTACGTAGGTGTAGATTTTTTCATGTCAGGGGCATGTGGCGTTCTGTATGCTTCATATATTCGTATGTCCAATTATTTACCTTTTTCTGTGAAGTTTTCTAGCATTATCTCTGTGAATAGCTTTTGGATGTGTTTAGCATTGTCTCCTGCTTCTTCAGTGACTCCAACCAATCTTGTGTTATTCTTCCTTGAATCATCTAGGAGCTGTTGGATTGACTTTTCATTAGCACTTGCTTTTTTCCATAGATTATGCCTTTCCAGTTCATTGGTTGAAATCCTGTCTCTTAGGTCTGAAATTCAGTCTTTTGCTAAATTCATTCTATTGCACAAACTTTCATTTTCTTTCTTGATTTCCTGTGTTTCTGCTTGTAGGTCTTGAAAAGGTTCCATTGCTTTTGTTATCTTGGATTTTATTAACTCCATGATTTCCTCTTTAGCTTTATTAATCATTGTGTTGACAGTGTCCAATATGTCTGTTTTCATCTCATAGATCAGTTCTGATTTCCATTTTACTAGATCTGTTTTGGTTGCCATTTCTGAGAACCCTGGAGACTGGGCTTTCAACTTCTGTATTTCCCTTCCCCCTTTGTTACTTGAGGTGAGGATCTTTGTATCTGAGACTTTAAATGTTCCCTCATCTCTGAGTTTTTGCCCTTGCTGTTATTTTTGTCTTTGTACCTGCCCTGTTTTCTTGCACTTTTGTTGCAAGTCTCTTTCCTCCTAATAGTTAGGAACCTTAAAATATCAGTGTCTCCTGAGTTGTTCTTCACAATCTGTATTGGGACCTAAGGAAAAACTCCTAGTTCTGGCACACCATATGAGGCACTCAATCAATACAGTCAGAACACCTTCTCCCATGTGCTTTAGCAACAGGAAGGCTCTGGCTCCTGCCCTCGTATAATGGAGCTGCCTCAGATTCCAATGGGCCTGCTTGCTCACCAATACAGAGTCTCTTGGCTAACTTGTACAGTTGGCCTAGAGGCCTGCAGGCTGTAGACCCTGTGCAGCTGCAGTGGTACTGGCTGATGTTCCAAAAGGCCCACTTACTCACCAATAAAGGGTCACTGGATGTGCTTCTGCAGTTGAGGTGGAGAAAGTGAGACTCTGACATGCTAAACTCAATCCCTGGGCACTCTTCCAGTGTGGGCCTGGAGGCTAGCAAACTCCAACCCCAGTGCGGATTTGATGGTGCAGCTGCTGTTTCCAAAGTCAACTGATGCTAAACTCATTCCCTGGATGCTCTTCCAGTGTGTGCCTGGAGGCCAGTAAACTCCAACCCTGGTGCAGATTCAGTGGCGCAATCACCAGTTCCAAAGTCACCCTCTGCTTACCTCAGTCCCTGTGCACTCTTCTGGCGTGGGCCTGGAGGCCGGTAAGCTCCATCCCGGTGTGGATTCTATGACGCTATCACCAGTTCTAAAACAGCCCACTGCTAAACTCAGTCCCTGGGTGCTCTTCTGGGGTGGGCCTGAAGGCCAGTAAGATCCAACCCTGGCATGGATTTAGTGGCACAATCGCTGGTTCCAAAGCCACTGCTGCTAACCTTAGTCCCTGGGCGCTCTTCCGGCGTGGGTCTGGAGGCCAGTAAGCTCCAACCCTTGCTCGAATTCAGTGGGGCAATCACTGGTTCCAAAGCAGCCCGCTGCTAAACTCAGTCCCAGGGTGCTCTGAGATTTTTGAATTTCAAAGAACTTGGGCTTTATTTTTTGGACTATGAGCAGTCTCTGACATTTTGGAATGAATACTTGAAATAAAAGGAGTCTTTTGTGGGCTAGAAAGCACCTTTTCCCCACCTTTACTCCCAGGATGAGACACAGTGCCTTACACATAGCTTAAGCACCTGTGAAAATACATCCATTTTTTAATGAGTCTGATGATGGTTCACACTTGTTGGGTACTTTGCTTCTCTGTTCCAGGCATGATGGCTGGGTGACAGGTATCTCATGGGTCCTCGTGAGAGAGAAGCACTGGCTATTTTGTTTTCAGCATAGGAATTGTGGCACTTTTCAAGGTCAGGCAGTAGAATGAGGATGTTAAGCCAAGGTCCTATCATATTCCTATTTATATCACATATTCCAGCACACCAGGGTAACTCTGGACCATTTGCTCAACACTTGAAGAATACGAAGGACTTTTTGTGAATGTACTTGTCTCCGGCCTGAGAGGGGCCTCACTATATTACCATGAGTCAGGTTCTATTGTCATTTCCATTTTTTGGCTGATAAAATGAAATTTAGAGGGAGAAAGGAACTCAGCCAGAATTATAAAGCCATTTAAGTAGAAGTGTCTGTATTTTATTTTGTGAATCTGTCCAACATACATATACTTTCCACACTCCTGTTATTAGTTTTCTTAGCAGCTCTCATTCCATAAAATGAGCATGTGAGGTGTAAGATGATCCTTTCATTTTTGGGGTTTTTTTTTCTTCATCTCTCCATCAGATGTTCTAATTTTCCAATAAAATGTGCATAGTACTTATTTCAATTCTTTCAAATGTCATAAAAATGAACTCTTCAGGCTAAGCAGAAAAATCATTAAAACAAGGTCACACTTTTTTGGTATAATATTGCTGATGAGATTTCATGAAATCTCTTTTTGTTTTGTTTTGTTTTTTTCTTGTTCATACCAATATCTACACATTCTCTGTATCACAGACTCCTCTATAGTCATGGAGAAAACAATGTGAGTTCTTTTTTTAAAACTTTTGTTCATACATGTTTGCCATGAATAATGATTACTATTTTTGCAGTGATTTTGTACATGTACATAATATATCTTGATTTATTTTTTAATCCTCTATTTTAAATTTCTTTCCATTTTCTATCAGCATCAGATTCATTCATTTATTTTAGAAGTCCTTACAAGTTAATTATCATAAATACAGATTAAGAGCCAGAATAGCAGACCAAAAATAAATAAAACATCTAAGAAAATTATACAAATTGAGGTATGGTGTTAGATACATTGACCGTACTGCATTAGAATTACTTTAGTTTTTGCTGTCTCTCTCTGTATCTTTCTCTCTTCTTACAAGTGGCCCTTGGAAAAGTGAAGTGGTATGAACTTTTGAACTTTTAAGTTGAATTCTGATGAAACATGTGATATATTGAAATTATAAAGTAGGATCAAATTAGGGACAGAAATAGACTTACTTTTGGTTCATTCAATTTTGAAGGGAGAATGAGAACAATAATCTATTTTCCCCTGAGTTCCCAAAGTGATATGGCTTATTGTAAGGTGAAAAAGGAAAAAAATACAAATAATTAAAAAAAATAACATCAGCTGAAGGCTTACTGTATTCCCAGCACTGCATCACACAGTGTACAGTGGAAATCTTTGTGTCCAAATCAGTTTCTTTTACTCGGGAGTGAGAACTCTTGTGAGTCTTTCACTGTTATGGACATAAGACAAACCCACATCCACTGTTCTTGGTAAAGACCCCACTGGCTACAGAATTACCCAAACACTGATGCTGATTATTATGTGCTAAATCTATTCAGTACTCTATGGTGGATATCCACATATCTCTGAAAATCAGCTCTCTGAAACTTCTCTATGTCCGAACATGTTTATTTGTCTTTTTGTGGTCTTGTTTTTAATCTAAACATTTACTTTCAAGATATGGAGACCAGGCATGCAAAATGTGTTCACCTGATTGCATCCTCACCCAGCATAGACAAAAAAGGCTGGGAACAAAAGGTTGACAACAGCGCTCAGCAGGACAAAACACCCCAGCAAGATCTCTCCTCTCCTGTCCAGGGTTACTGAGTCTAAGCAAAAAGCATTCTAGAAATGGATTAGCAGGTGATCATGATTACGAGGCCCTGAGTCCAGATCATGAATGTGGTGAAGATGGATTGTCAAGAATGGGAGAGGATATTGTCCCTGTCAGTAGCTGGAGTGAGATTCTGGGTCAGGAATGAAGAGTGACTTGAATGATAGAGGGATAAAGGTCAATGAAGGCTCTTTTATATTCCTTTTCCATAAGGTTTGGTAGGGTAAAAGGTCTTCACAAAAAGATGGGCCTAAAGTTGACCCTGAGATGGAAACTGGTTCCACTTGGGATATATAAGTGGAACTAGATGAGACAGGTTGATTGTGCTTCAAGTAACCACTTTTGCTAAAAGAGTACCTGCTTCTCAGTAACCACGAAGGAAAAATTTAGGAGAGGCCAGTGCCTCAAGGTAGAGCATGGCTGTTATATAGGACAGCTGTCTCTGGCAGAAAGATACCTTGACAAGCCAGTGGGTAGCACAGGTCCTAGCCTCCTGTCAGGATAAAGAAGCTGGAGGTGACTGATAGTAAGAAGGGCATCAATAAGCACTTGTTGAACATTCACTGAATACATGGCATCTGTGTAGCATTCCTTGTACTAAGCCGTAACTTCAAGCACAAATGATGTCTAGTCTGTGAGCTTCTCACACTGAGAGGCAGGAGAAATTGGAACTAAATATGGGAACAGCAGATTCACACCTCCCTTCTCACCCAGGCAAGCTACCAATTATTGAAAGTGGAATTTCACACACTGTTGAACTGTGATTTCTTCTCTTGCTTTCCTTATATCTCTGTCTCTGGACAAGAACTTAGGGTTGAATTCACATAAATTCAGTGTGGGTGTTGAGTAGTGTATTTCATTACTCTGATCTTTATAACAATCCTACAATGTAACAACTCTAATTTTTTCACTTTATACTTAGAAAGACTAAAAGTAATAAAGGGGAATTTTCCCAAAGCCATAATGAAATACATAGATACGTCAGGTACGTAGCTCTTACCTGAGATCAGGTGGGGAAGAGTCAAATGTCACAGCAATGAAAATATACAATTCTCATGCTCCTTTGACTATCTCCAAGTCAAAATGCATTTCCTGAGTTTTATGAACTTCTGATGGGATGACTGTAAAACTCTTGGACTTGTGTCATAGTCTACATACTGATGCCCACTGCAAGACTACCATGCTTTCTCCCATCATGTCTATCCTCCAGATGTTCCCCAAGTCACACTGACTTACTAAAGAATGATAGTTTCTTACCTTTTTTGCTTTTACATTTCATGTGATGTTTTGCTCTAGATACATTTTCTTCTTTTATCAATGATAAATAAAACACCTTAACGCTTAAAAGTTAGGCTCATGGCTAAGAATGACAGCATAGTCCTAAAAGCATGGGCCCTGGTTCTGTTGGCCTCTGAAGGGATTCACTGTATTTGTTTCATGTTCTCATCTGTAAAATGGAGTGGTGTTCCTTGCCTTACAGAATTATTAAAAATATTAAACCTGAAGGCTTTTCTTAGATCCTAGCGCAGAATGAGCACAGAGAAAATACTATGCCCATATGTGAAAACTTTCTGCATCTCAATACAATTACCTTCTCCTATGGGCTGTAGAGCTATAGCTATTACTCATAAATACAATTAATTCTTTTGTAATTATATGTTTAAACATCATTTTTCTATCATTAGATATATCCTGTCAGTAAAAGAACAGAAGTGTTTTGCTCAAACTCTATCTTCCAGGACATCAAGTTTGTGGAAGTTGTGGCCAGGAAAACCCTTAGAAAGTGGACTCCAAGGATGTGTCTGGAGGGTGGGTTCCCTGTGTCTGAGGCCAGTCTAGGAACTACACTGGCGTGCCCATCATAGATGCCAGGGTGATGATTCCTGTTGTGCACTGCATCATTACCAATGATGTTTGCACCTATGGTTAAATGCAGCAAGTGAAAGGAGTAGATAGAGCCTTGTTTTGTGCAAATGCTCTATTGAATAAGCAGTATAGGAAAAGGGAGGCCACTTAAATGGATTAACTTCATTATGATCCTTGACAGGAGGACAGAGTAGACCTAAAGCAGTCACATGCCAACACAAAACATGTCATGAAAGTCAGAGAATCCATGGCTGCTCACTTACAGTGCAGACTATGTAGAAAGTTAGGGTGGCAGAGAAGGCAGAATACAGTCATGCAGTCCTTGTGTGAGAGAAAGAGGTGACTCATAACTGGCCTGAAGACATTTGGATGGATGAGCCCCAGGTCCTTGAGCCTGCAGAATTCCTTGAATTTCTGATAAAGCAATCTGTGTTTTTTCTTTGCCAGAACAAAGCACTCTCTCCTTTGTCTGGAGACAGTGTGAGAACTGAGTCCAGCTCATGGCTTCACAGTGTTGTCTGATCTTCAAGCTCTCCCCCCACACACCTCAGTTTCTCCACACCAACATCTAGGATCAGAGTTTAGCACTATCCAAAGAAGTACCATCTCAGCCTCAGGAAAAATCTCCCCAGAGAATTGTAGAACTTGACTAATACTACTTGATACCACTTGATAAGAATTAAGGGGACTTAGGGGCCAGGGATTTAGATCAGTGGTTCCAGAGCCTGTCTTGCAAGCTCAAGGGCCTGGGTTCGGTTCCCTGGTAACCACATACTATACTGGGAGTGGAGACTCATGCCTAGCAGCAATCAGTATCACATTCCAGTGTGGGGCATGGTGGCTCATGCCTGTAATCCCAGCACTAGGGAGGCAGAGGCAGGAGGATTGCTGTAATGTGAGTTTGAGGCTGAGCTCAGGGCCAGCCTGAACTACAAAGCGAGACCCTGTCTCAAAACACCAAAAAAAAAAGAATTAAGGGGACTTCATTGAACTACAGTACAGGAGCAAGGTGGACTATATGACTAGAATTTTTGATGTTGAGAAACTTACTCATGACTCTAGATTCATATTTTGGAAACAATATCTGGAATTTTCTGTACTGACACCTCAATATTTATATATTTAAATGTCGATTAGAATGAATGGGTCAGAGATACCAGATCTTGGGACATGTTGAAGAAGGGATGAGGCTCAAATGGGTGAGAATGTTCAAATGGCTTTACTGTAAAAGACTGAAGAGTGAATCAGCTGGCTGTTTCTCAGGTGAGACCCGGAAACATTCCCTTCCCTGAGGCAATAAAGTGTGCACAGGTGAGGACACCCTGGCTTTTATTTATTTATTTATTTATTTATTTTTTTGAGACAAGGTCCCACTTTGCAGTTCAGGCTGGCCCTGAGCTTATTATGTAGCTCAAGTGAGCCTCAGACTCACTGCAATCTTCCTGCCTCTGCCTTCCTAGTGCTGGCATTACAGGTGTGTGCCACCATGCCCAGCATTGCACACTGGCTTTCTGAATAGCTGGGCATTGGTTGTTCTTGTATAGGCTTCTTCAATATTGGAAGATTCTGTGAGGAAATTGAGCTCTCCCACTGAGCATTCTGGGGATGGTAAAACCCATATGGCAGCATCTTAATAGCAATTGCAAACTGGAAGTAATTATTATACTTGGCACCAAAGCCCAAGCAGCACTTGGGTATTTTGTTCAAAAAGAATGGATGTTCATGGTGAATGATAAATTATGGAAGTTCTTGGTTGGGCAAAATAAAGTCACTCAGGTGTTTCTCAATGAAGTTATCTATTAAAACATTTGTCAAGGAAGGCTAAGATACGGTGAGACAGGTCTGATATCAGTTGTTATGATACTCCTCTTTCTATGTCTGTGTCCCTTTATACACCCAGAAATTACTGAAGGAAGGAGAATCCACATCTCCTTCAGAAAGACCTTTGTGAAAAGTTTATATAGTAGTTAGTCCTCTGGTCTTTCCCTTTCAAGGACCTGACACTGTTTACCTATTAGACAAAGAGGAAACTGCAAGGCTGTTGCTGTTGGAGAAAAGGTCTGCTCTACTGATCTTAGGAGTCCTCCAGCTGGGGCTGTAACCAAAGGATGTAGGGTGATAAAAAGAGTTGGGGTAAAAGTCTTTCTTATTGTCATGATCACCAATTAAGACCCATGTGGTACAGATATCCGCAGTTACCAGTAGAATGTCCACCTTGGTTCTCTGACTTATAATGTACACACCATTGTAGAGAAAAAGATTGAGTATAGACTCAAAAACCTGACCTGCTCTCTGCTGGCTGAAATAATCAGTCAGAAACAGTACTGCCACTCCAGAACACAGGGAAAACAGAGGTAGAGATCTTCATCATTACTGCTTTCATGAGGATGCATCCTGCAATACCAGGTGATCGGTAGAGAATGGCACTGGGCTAGAAATTGTGTGCACAGGGGCTAGCCTGGATTTACTGTGTTATTATAAGAGGCTAAAACAGCCTCTGGCATGAGGAATACATCCTTGAAGTTGGAAAATGCATTATCTTTGACCTGAGAAGTGAGCAAGAGTTTCAGGCCACTTTCTCTTTGGCAGGCAGGATAGCAGTAACTACATTCTCTTGTCTTAGGGCTATATTAATTCTTCTATGCTCTTCTATCTCATTGCCTGTAGATATCTCAACCATTTTGACATTATCAGACCTTCCTTCTGTCCACTGAATTGATGACATCTCACAAAATTTTCTGTTATAAATTGAATAGTCTCAAATACACACAGTCTCACAAAATTTTATGAGAAAGGCATTGAAATTTATTGCATCCTGGACATAGTATGTTATGAGCTGGGCAAGTGCAAATTCAGAAATGACACAAGCAATGTAGACATTTGGCCATATTTTTCCAAAAACTCCCTTAATGCATGTCCACAACTTATGGGAGGGTTTCCTGTGGCTGAGGCCTGATTCCCAGTGAAGTGAACTGATTTGTTGGTGCTGTGAATATGCACCATTGCTCTGTCAATGCAAGGAAAATGGTGAGAAGTCTTTCTGTTTGAGCAGAGTTTCACCTGGTCAGTGGCTTGATACATGGGGAGTTGTGTACCTGAGCCACAGGTGTGTCACACACAGACACAGACACACACACACACACACACACACACACACACACACACAAGTAGTGGCACATAGCTTGGCTGGAGGGACAGGAGGAACATGATTAGAAATTCGGGAACAAGGCGCTTGTTGAGAAGGTGCCTGAGAGAAATGTGGGGAGAATGTATGACTGCGAGCTTGATGCATGCAGAGGACTTGCTTAACAGGAGCATGACAGCTTCACCTGTGTAATCAGCTGGGCTCTGCTTTTCCTGTAGCTAACTTCAAGGTCATTAGAAGACAGTTCTATTTTTTTAAGTAATAAATACAGTTTATTTTAGGCTTTATCTTAGAAGTTCACAAGGCAGCAGGCCCAGCTTTTGCTGCTTCATTTGTCCTGAGAAAGCACAGCACACTTGGACAAAGAAAACCCTTCAAGATAATCATAGAATTCTGGAAAGTAATGGTGAGAGCTGGGTCTTGGGAAGCAGGAGATTGAGGTTAGGAGGTCTGTTGCTGTGCAACGTAGATACTCCCCTCTACTTACCTGCATCTCAGAGTGCTCTTGTTTGACCCTTTGCCATGTTATTTGAAGTAAGCAAAGATTCCTCTCAATTTCCTATTCTCAATGAATACTCTGCTCCCCTGAGCTTTATCTGTCCTTTTTCTGTTTCTTCTTCAGAAGACAGTTCTGTTTTAAGTTCTGGAAGTATACATGTGTTGTTTTTCTTCATTCATTGGGTCCTTTCTAACCTAGCCACTCTTAACCACACTTAATTTTTTGTTCTTCTTATTACCAAGGTGTAATTTTTAAATAAAAAGAAAACTAACCATTGATGTTTCTTAGTTAAGACTGAAGAGATAGGAAATTAATCATATCTGTTACAGTAAGTGCAGTACACCATCGTGATGAGGTAGACTCCATGAGGGACAATCAGCCTGCGTGGGCACAGTGGGGACTCTCAAGACAGGGTGGTTCATTTGGACAAGAAGTTTCAGTTATTCATTGTTTCTTTCTTAAGATATCTCAATTTAAGAACTTAAAAAGCAAAACTGAATAACAACAAAATAAAAATATTAATTTTAAAAAGGAGAGAACTTATTTTGGATGTGAACAAAGTGTAATTAGAAGGTAAACTAATGATGCGCATCAGATAAATCAAGTTCTACCTGATTACTATCTGTGGGAACTTCCGTCAATTCAGTTAATTTTCTTAATTTTAGTTTTCCAATCTGTAAAGTGCAAATAATCACACCTATTCTATGCATTTACCCTGAAGATGAAATAAGCTACATCAGGGAAAAAAATACATAGATAATATTTATAGGAGCTAATTTCCTCTGTACTAAAATTGTGTATGAGAATGGCTGCATGAAATATTTTGAAGGCATAGATTCAAAACCTGGCTACAATATGACTTTCATAAATCAGAAGTCACCACTACAAAATGAACAGTAACTGTCCAAGTATTACTTTCTCCCTGAGAGAAAGTCAGATAAAACGACAAGAGAAGAAACCTTGAACACAGCCCTCTTCTTACAGAGTAGTCTTGGCTTGTTTTCTTTCTCCTCTGGAAGACCTTTCTGCATATAAGTCCTTAGGCAAATCGCACCACTCAGAGTCACTTGCTCATTATTTGCCCCTCACTCCATGCCCACATCCTTCCAGTGATCTGGACAGAAGAAAGAGTGCTCTCAATTCAAAGACCACTCAGCTTGCTGTCTGTTTCGCACATCTCTTAAGTAAAAGAAGACATAAAAGGATGTTTTCTTGGGAGAGCTAGTGTAGGTTCCTACTATACTGTTGGCGCTAGGAGACTCTCAGTGCATGGTCATATTGCCCTCTTGTGGTCAAATTTAGAAAATTTCTCCTAAATCCCTATGCTGAACAGAAGAGATGGGCTGATTTATCCTTGTTTCACAGGCAAATCTACCTTGATTATTTAAACACCATGGTCACATGTTGCATAAATAGACTGAGTGTATTAGATTTTGGAGCTGTTACTTCTGCCCCTAGTGTGACTTTAATATTAAATAATTGGTATTTTGAGAGTTTTGTTCTGGAAAGTAGGGGTGAAAGTCCCCATGCCTCCCTATTTTACAGAGTAGGGGGACACTGAAAAGTGTACTTTTGATAGTGATTCTAGATGAAAATAGTGTCATGAAATTTACGGGAGAAAAATAGAACTTTCTAGCTTAAGAACTGCCACTTTAATTCTGCCCCATTTTAGGGATATGACCTGAAACACTGTTTTAAATCTGCTGGCTTCATAGTTTATTGTTCTGAGGAAATGCTGTGAGTAGAACCCACTTGCCTTATTAGGCCTTTGCTGTAAAATTTCTTTCTTGAACAATCAAATGTTGCATCAACCTTAGTTTGGATAATTTAACTCTGAATTATGAAAGACAAGAATTATGCTCACCTGAGAGTTAGATCTGTGCCCTGATTTTAGCTCCTCTTAGGTAAAGTGGGACAAGTCTGATGTGAAAGCATCCATCTTCTTGTCTCTCATACATAGAGAGTAATCTCGCTTTGCTTATCTTGTAGATATTATTGTCGTGAAGTTTTTGAGGAGAAATTCAAGCCCTGTGAATGTGAGTGTGTCCTGTGCTTAGATCTTATTCCTTTCCCTTCATTCCAGTAGTAAGTAATTCTTTCCTCCTATTAACTAGTAATAGAGTCATTCACAGATCATAGACTCACTTCAAAGTAAATAAATAATTCCTACAGATTTATGCCTCATTTACTATAAATTATAACAGAACCATGAGCTAGACTCACGCAAAGGCCTGAAGCATGCAAAGTGCAACACGTTTGGCTGGAGAATACAGCATTAGGTCCTTTATGCAGGTGGCAATTGGAATAAGTACTCTATCTACTGACCCTGTTGGTGTTATAATACCCTATCAAAATGTATTTTCTGAGTAACTGAGTTTAAGATAGTGAAGAATTCTCCATCCTTTCCCCTAACATTTGAAGGAAGAGCATGTTCTGGCTTTTCCATAACACACTCTGCCATTAAAGAGCCTCTCACACCAGGAATACAATTCCTTTCCAACTGGTATTTGGAGAGTCACATCATGTTGCCTAGAAATCTCCCAGGGTAGTACAAAGAGCAATGGCGCCTGGTCGCTTCTCCTCATCTCACAGGCAGATCCTCCCACAGCGGAATGCGAGGTGCGGCTGATCAAGAGGGCATCCCTCCTGTTGCTCCGAGAGCAGCCTGGCTTTAGGAGGGTGGAGAAAACATACGCTGATGCGCGCACACTCACATGCAATTTCCGGAGAATACACAGAGGCTTTAAAAGGGAAAAATTCGGGGGAATGCAAGCAGGTGTGGAAAGTCCAGAGGACTTATATAATTCTTCAGGTTTAATGGTATTTTTCTTGTGAGTACATAAAATCTCTATGCAAAAAGATAATATTTAAATAGTTTTAAAACGTTGCATGTATAGACAATATAAGCTTGCCTATATAGCTAATATAAAAGGAAATCACAAAATGTGTAAATATAAACGTGTTATTTATATATGTATGAATATACATGATCCATGAATCAGCCCTTATTTTAACAGGGTGTGTCACTAAATTATCCTGGTGGGTAACTTGTGGTCTTTCTGTCTCAGCCTTGCAGACTCCTGGGATTATAGGGACTATCATGCCTGGCCAGATGTACACCTATATTTTCTTTTCTTTTCTTTTTTTTTTTCTTTTTTTGAGACAGGGTGTTGCTTTGTAGTTCAGGCTGGCCCTGAGCTCCGCCTCAAACTTGCATCACAGCGATCCTCCTGCTTCTGCCTCCCGAGTGCTGGGATTACAGGCGTGAGCCACCATGCTCCACACTGGAATGTAGTACTGATTGCTGCTGAGTGTGAGTCTCCACACCCAGTATTTTATGTGGTTACCGGGAATTGAACCCCAGCGCTTGTGCTTGCAAGACAGGCGCCAGAACCACTGAGATAAAACCCCAGCCCCATTTATTCTGAATTTTCAATGTTTGATTGTTTTTTGTAGTAAACATGAATTTGTGGCTTACTTAGATAGCTAGAAATACGAATTTTTTTAGATCATAGGTGTAGGTGACTGTTGTAAGACTGAGGAAATTTACCCCCTTGCCCTGGGCTGTCTCTTTGCCTAGGTCTGAATTTATATTCAACCTCTCTAAAGGTTTCTCATTTCAGTGTACTGATGAGGCTTTGCTGTGCTTCCCTTGCTTTTTACTTTCATTTTTTAAAATTTAAATATTTATTGGTACATTATGAATACACATCATCATTACATTCAACACTGAGAGTTTGTACCAGAATATAACATAATTTGATTCTCATTTTTCCCTTTCCCCCCACCCTGCAATTTCCCACTCCTTATATTCATAATCTTTGTTTCCTTTTTTCTTTATTACTGTCACATTCTTTTTCCCCTCATTATTTACCCCATATCCTCTTTCCTTTAAAATATTTTCTATTTCACAATATCAACTATACATAGTGCAACTCATTTACAACTTCATTTAGAGATGCAGATGAAAACAACACTGAGATTTCATCTGACTCCACTCCGAATGGCTGCTATCTCAGAATTAGCCAGCAACAAATGATGGTGAGGCTGAGGAGAAAAAGGAACCCTTCTCCATTGTTGGTGGGAATGTAGACTCATACAACCTCTTTTCAGGTAAAAACGAAAATAGAAATCAGTGATTTCCACACTAATTTCTACTTTCATTTTTACCTAAAAACCTACCATATTTCATCTTAGCCACTTAGTAATTATCCAACCCAAGCAGGACATGTGCTTATGATCACATAAGCATTGAATTGAAGATCCTATTTCTATGTAGTTTCTGACACATACTAGGTTCCTTAAATCAATTTGTGTTAAATGAAAGCAAACATGGAAATAAAGGAGAAAATAAAAAAGGGAAAGAAGAAGGGAGGAATATATGAGGTATGGTCAAATATTTGGTGACTTTAAAAATTACTATAGTAAAAGACATATTGCCATCAGTTGCCCTCAAAATAATCCACCTCACTTTGAACACACTTATCCCATCATTCTTGCCACTTACCAAAGCAGTTCTGGAAGTCCTTTTTCATGAATGCCTTCATCAAGTAGGGCCATAATTACAGTAAATGTTGTTGGCAAATACTATCCACTGGGAAGGCAGGCTCCCGAAAACATTATAGTGTGCCTGGACAGGCACGGGGCAACTTGTGCCTTTTCTGTAAAGTCAAAATGACTGCAAAAGATTCAGGATAGAACAAGCACCACAGTGCAACTAGGGAGACTAACAAAAAGTTTCCAGAACTGTTCTTGAAAATGATAAGAATGACAGGGTAAGGACATTCAAAGTGTGTGGGAGGTGCTATTTTAAGGGAGGTTAAATGGCAAATGTATCTTTTATTGTAATAAATTTGTTTAAAACTTTGAGTATTCACCCTATGTTTTGATCATGCTTCATCTCTAAGAAAGATGGACAAATTGGAGCTTAATGGTGAACAAATATGTATAAAACTTTATGCAGTTCTGTCCTGGGAAAATGAGAGATAAATGAGAAATTCTGGTCATTATAGAATCACATAACAGTGGGGTCAGTGACTTCTCAGCAAGATTTGCTAAGATTTCATTATAATTTCCCTCATATATATTTGAGGAAACAATTAGAAGCCATGAATTGATAAAAAATATTTGTTGTAATACAAAATTTTAAAATAAAAACAGAAATAAACACAACAAGGATTAGGTAGATTTTAATAAAAAAAAGAAGCTTTACTGAAGAGGATAATGAATTGAAATTTTAAAAATGCATTTCAGTAGGTGGGAATATAGAAGGGAAATGTGCTAACTACCTACAAATAATTTTTTTTTTGTATCTGATGCAATTAAGTCCAGCTCTGAAAGGCTTTACTTTCTTTCTTTTCCTTCTGCCTCCATTTTCTTCCCCCCATTAAGCCACTAGTATTTTTCAGCTCCAACTACCCGAGGCTTACAAATCTTGCGTTTGCTGTTCTTTGCACAAAAATTCTATTCCAGATCTGTAGGTGGCTACTTATTCTGTCAGATCTGAGCCCATCTGATCTATTTCCATTGAAGTCTTGAGTCTTAATGGTTTTGCAGAGAAATTATTCTGGCAACTGATCTATTTCACATACATTTTCTTTTACACATGACCCAGGATTCATTAGACTAATTTTAACTGTTGTTAATGTTGTGTTAAACTCTTTCTGAGTGCATTCTCACTTTTAATTTCCTTTTAGTATCTCTTTCTTTTTATTTTTAAAGAAGCTGTTTCATAGCAAAATTGACTAGATTTCCCATATACTTCTCTCTGAATTATATGCAGCCTTACTAATGTCAGCCCCTTCCACCAACATCATTGTCTTTTATTATGCTTGATGAATTTACATTGACAAATAATTCTCATGCAAAGACCATAACCTACACAAGATTCACTCTTGGCCTACATTCTACAGATTTGGACATATATTCATTATTTTGCTCTCAAGAAGTGTATTTTTCACTGCCTTTCTGCCACAATCTATCTATATTACTTTAAACAAGTAGCTTTTTACTTAAGCTCCATTTCCTCATCTATAAAACTGGAATAAGGATTATCAAACTCATAGATTTCCTGTAGATAATAATGAATGAATAAATAATAATAAAATATTATCTAGTATACTAAACATTCAGCAAATGCTGATTATTATTTTTGCTGACTATTTTATATGCATACTTACATCTCATTTACCTTAAATTCACAGCTAGTTTCTGAAAGTGTCCTAAAAAATCACTTATTCCTAAGTCAAAATGATTTCACAAAGGCTAAACGTGAATTATTAGTGATATTCTTGGATTCATGTGTTATTTAGCTTTCAGTAACTATAAGGTAATGCCTGAGACAGCTTACTTCTAAAGAGATAGGTGTGTTGGGCACACGGATTGGGAGTTCCTGCCTGAGGCGGAAAGACTGTCTTGCTTCAGGTCTGTAGTGTGTCAGGAAGTCATGGTAAGAACATTTAACTGAAAAAAACTATGCATTTCTTCATAAAACATGGAATGAAAGGAAAGAAAAGGCAAAGACCAGAGTCTCAGAACCCCACTGAGAGCATCCTCAACCTGTCTGCTGCACACCACCCCCCAGGCCTCCGCCTCCTCCCCAAGTTTCCCCCACTTCTCAGCAGTTTTCCAATAGTGCCATCCTGGGGTTGACGATTCATTTAACATAGTACCTTTGGGTAGCTCATCTCTAAACCAGAGTAATTTACAAAAGAATTGTGCACATTAGTGCCACTGGTGACTGTCATCTCATTTGTACAAGGAGTAATTGTAATTGTCATCAGTTACAGCTAATCCTCTTTTCTCTTTAAAGTGTTAGGACTTGTCCTTCATGTGCTCTTCCTGCACTTGTAGGGCAGGCATGGCTGCTCGTGGAACTTTGCTGGTGGATAGGCTGATTTTACTCTGTAAAGTCAGTTTTTCTGTATTAAGTTAGTGCTGACTGAGTGCTTAGCATGTACCAAGCCCTGTTGTCATCTCGGAGGACAGTGTGATGAGCACAGAAGACAAGGTCCTTGCCTCCTCTTATTCATATTCACCTCCTTAGCAAAGGCCAGTGTTGAAAAATCTAGCAAGATGACTTCATGTATTTTCAGGTGGAAGTGTGTTTCTTTAAAGACTCTGGAGCCCACTGTAAACCAGGGTTCCTTCCACTTCAGGGGAGAACTAAAGCTATTTCACCCTTGCTTTCAGCATTAGATTTGGATAAGCCGTGTGCTAAGTGGTTTGACATTTCAGCTTGATTTAAGCCAATTGACATTGGCAGTTTCATGTCAAAGTGCATTAATTCTTAATCAGAAATAATATCCCCATGGGCCAATGAATGTGTGTAGCATTAATTGGCAGGCACTGCTTGCAAGCTTTCTGTGGGAAGCTATGGATAGAAAGAAAGGCTGGAACAATTTAGAGGAAAAGGACAGTTTGAAAACAACTACATCCGAAGTGACTTCTCATTCTTTTGTAGAAACTATATTCTATTCATTGAATATTCATGCCCTCATTCAAATAGAATCAAAAGATATCCACTATGTTTAATGGGTGCTTTGGATACACAAATACACTGTGTTCTTAGAGAATTCATTATTTCATGGTGAAATCACACAAGGAAGCAAACGATTAGCATCTAGTGTGATCACTTTTATGATAACGGTTTTGTGGGCACTGAAAGAAATAGTTTCGACTTCCTGCAGAGGAAATAGCAATAGATGTTTCTGTGTATTGGGGAAACCTATTTTTTCCCATTAGGAATTATAATTCTTTGTAAGGATTCTCCTTATCAGCACATATTGATGAGACTTTCCCCTTGTACAAGATACAGATATATGTACACCTGCACACACACACACACACACACACACACACACACACACACACAATGTAGACTTTGTGAGAAAAGGCAGTTACCAAAAATGTACAGAGGCTGCATAGCTGACTTGGTGTAGAAAGATCACCCAACAGTATACTTCTCTATTTCTCAAGCTGCAAACCAATCAGCCATCCTCTGTCATCCTACTCCTCTGATCAGTCACCCATTTCTGTCAGTCTTCTCTCTCCCTTTCAGCCCTTTCACATTAAGAAATATCTTTCCAATGTATTGGTAACTGGCCTGAGATGCAGGTTTTTACCTGTAGCTTTAAGACTCACTCAAGTGATTTTAATGGATGGAGACATTGGAGAACCATGGGTTTGCAATTAATCACATCAGTGGAGTGAGTCTGTCAAAGACAAACAAAGCCAGGCAGTAAAGTGACAACAACAGATTTTAATCTGATGCAAGTATTGCAATAAGGAAAATAATTCAGTCCGAATTGATCTGTATTTTGACTTTGACAGAGTTAACTTGGAATTATAGAGGAAAACGAGGAAGAGGAGAGCAGAAGATTAGAGCACGGCAAGGAGGCTGGGCAGGGGTGTGGCTGGTCAGTCAAGGAGAGAAGGAAAGGGGCTGACCAATGACATGTGACCTGACAGATCACAGTCAGAATCCGACATCACCAGGGGACACAAAAGAAAGCAACTACTGACTTCACTGTTGTTCTGCATGGCCTCTCCTGCTCATGGAGCATGTCTTCACTTTTCTTGTTGTTTTTACTTTACTTGTTTTCCCTCTCTTGCTTTTTTTTTTTTTTTTTTTTTTTTTTGACAGGGTCTCACTTTGTATTTCAGGCTGGCTCTGAGCTCAGCCTCAAACTCTCATCAAAGCAATCCTCCTGCCTCTGCCTCCCAAGTGCTGGGATCACAAGCGTGAGCCAACACACCCAGCATTGTGGTATGTGGTGCTGATTGCTGCTGGGTGTGAGTCTCCACACCCAGTATAGTATATGGTTACTGGGGATCAAACCTGGGTCCTTGCACTTGCAAGACAGGTGCCAGAACCACTGAGCTAAATCTCTGGCCCTCTCTTGCTTTTATTTTGAATGAACATTGCAATTTCAAGTTCATTAATTGTCCCTTCCAATTCTTTGAAAGTGGCACCAAGGGCCTGGAATTATATTGAACACAACATGGTTTAATAACAGGAAAGGTCCGCTACAAAGAGTGATGGGGGAGAAATGTCAGGAATGCTGGAAAAGGGAAAGCAGGGCTATGTAGCTTTTCTACTTAGCACATATTGAAGTTAGACTCTTGCCCTCCCATTAAGATTGGTCAACAGGGTATGGACTCAAGTGTTCCTGGGACAAACTACAGATTCTTTTGGAAACCCTGAGTTTTCTCAGATAAATAGCTAATGCAGTGAAATGAAAGAATTTGATTGTGCAATTTCAAAATCAGCATCAGCCCTGAACAGTACAACTTCATTTGAAATAGTGTTTACTTTGTTCAGAGTATGATATAGCATTCAAATCTGACTTCCAGGTCCTAGAATCTAAGCACTTATAAAGAAATGTCTTTTCAACAACAAAGTACTTTCTACATGTGGTACACTCAGGAAATACCTAGAGAATTGTTAGCTTTATAGGGTGTATCCCTCTGAATGCTGTGCTGAAAGAAGTACTCGATTACAATACCAACAATTATTTTTAAAATGTTTTATGCAAGTGAATATATTTGTAACAACAATGGCAGTGCAGGGGCCACATATGAAATATCACTTGTATGCCTAAATTTGTAGCTCATTTTGAGTCTAGAAAAATGTCAGACTTATTTTCTAGTTGTCAAACATTCCATTTGTGCAGAGTAGAAAATATCTATTGATATACAACAGAATGTTTTTCTTCACTTAAAAATATGGTTATAATGACTGTTTACAGTAACAGTGCAACAACTAGAGGAGAACTTTTCAGAAAGTTTTCTTTTTTCAGGATGTTAGGGAGAAAAACAGTCTGACATAGAGAGTCAACAAATAACAAGTTGTGGTAGAAGGTCCACATTTGTAAGGACTAATCTGACTTTTAAAAGCATTTTAAATATCCAAGGAAGAAGAATTTGAAGAAAAACTCAGACTGGTTCAATTAATAAAGTTTACTTGAATGAGAAAAGTTCTAGAATGGGGCAGCTTTTAGAGCATACAGCTACTTTTTAAGTAGAAAGACAAGGAAAGATGTGCAGATATTAGCTTTTTGACAGTTTGGTATTTGCTGTATTTGAACATAATGTGATTGGCATCAGCTAAGGACTGAGTCTCACAGAGACCTTTGGTCCTAATTCATTGTTCAGGTACCAGTAATGACAGAAGTGAATTTTATTCTGACTCAATAGAATTGTGTTATTTAAATTACTTAGAGAAGTAATCCTTGTTCATTAGTTTTAGTATTTCCCCCTAGTACAGAGGAGTTAGGAAAACTATACTGACATGATTATTACTAATGAATAATGTGTTTTCACAAAACTTTTACACATCTTTTTATAGGCTAAAAAAATAAGATCATGGTAATAGATGTAGGTTGTTGGAATTCCCAGCATCACATAGAGGATTCTTAGGTACCAAAATCAGAGCAGGTGGCTTAAACTTGGCCAGACACAGGAGGGTCTTTGTTGAAAACTGTGCCTATCACATTTTCTCCCATCTTTCTGAATAAACATAGATTGGTAGTGAAGATTCCCTAAATAAAGAAGGCCAGGGAATTTTAATCTAACCAACCTAAAGCAAATATTTGGGGAGAGCTATACCATTATGAATTTCAGAATAAATTCCTCTTATATCTTTGTTCCTCCAAATATAAGACTCACAAGTCATTAGATCAATGTTCCTTTGATCCACACAGAGCTCTCCATGAGAATACCCACTCAGAGACCTGGTCAGAAGGAGTATGCCTCCTAGAAAGAAGAATAAATTCACATGAGCTTTTAGTGTGTAGAGGCAACCTAAAATCACCAGATATATACAGAGAATTAAGAGTGAAGGTTAGGGAAGGAGTGGAGGGAAGAAAGAGATCACTTCGAACAGGAAAGCTGATCCTATAGGAAACAGAAGTAATTAAGAGGTCAGAAGGAAAGCCTATATATCCAGAAACAAGACAGGATAATATCAAAAAACAAAAATAGTATTATCTGAAATGAAAAAAACATAAGAACTAAAAATATGATTGACTAATTAAAGTTTTCTGCTTGGGCTAGGGATTTAGCTCAGTGGTTCTAGTGTCTGCCTACAAAGAGCAAGGTCCTGAGGATGATACCCACACTACACATCACAATGTTCGGCATGGTGGCTCATGCCTGTAATCCCAGTGCTCAGGAGACAGAAATGGGGAAGATTGCTGTGAGTTTGAGGCTAGCCTGGGCTACACAGTGAGTTCAAGGCCAGCCTGAACTATAAAGCAAGACCCTGTCTCAAAAAAACAAATAAAATAAATAAAAATTTCTGTTCATAGATTGATGTATAAAGTTAAAGTAGTCTCCAGAATTTCAAGCAAAAGGAATGAGAAAACATAAGAGAGAAAAAGATTTTACAAGATTCTAGAAGCTTCCAGGAACACATATTGGTGGAAAACACTGGCTCAGGATCTAAAACTTTCAGGAGGATTTATTCATCCATCCTTAAGAAGTTATTTCAAAATGCATTTCAACAAATTATCACACATGGAAGGAGGGACAGAAAAACAAAGGCACCCAGGAAATAATGGGCCTACATTGACAGAGAGTCAGTGGCCTTCGAGAGCAAATGACATGCACTGATGAATGAGAATAGACGGCATTTTCTAAGTAAAAAAGAAACCATATTTTTACTCACTATATTCAGATGCAATAAATTTAGAAAGAAACCTGTCCACAGTAGCATACTGTTCATTTTTAATATTTAAAGATTAGATTCAAACATTAGGAAGCATGGCAGTTGGTTATACCGAGATTCAGTAGTTCAGATAAGGATTACACTGTTTCATTTTTGTAATGCACTTTGCTTGGTTCTGACCAAATGACACATACACTATGAATGGAGAAACATTAGTGGCAAGGGCTGTATTTATGCTCTTGAGGTTCTTTCTGTTTCCAAGAGCATTTGACCCTCACAGACTAACACTTTACTTAAGCATTATCTTGCAGATACTAGATTGATAATACTTTATTTGTGATATGAATACAAACCATCTGCATGATCAATAAAAGAAAATAAATTCAAGTTATTTGACATTGACTTTCCAACTCATCACTCAATTGAGATATTTACAGTGATTGATTTATGCACAAAAATTTCCTAGAAATGCTACCAAAATATGAGTGCAAATACAAAAAACATTCTCTACTGGTTTAAGATGTGAACCAAGAGCACAAATAAAACATCTTGATCAAAAGATTTATTTTAATAAAAAAAGGATTATCTCATTCAGTGTTCTTTTCTAATCAGAGAGACGTATATTCCTACCATCTTCAAACATGTAAAGTACACAGAACAGGTTTCTATTTGTTAAGCTCATTGGTTTCCCTTTTTAAAATTGCGGAACAGCAAAACTAAAATAAAAAGTGGTTATTTGGTTTTGAGGCACCTTACAAAAATGCAAGCTTCATAAAATTTAGATTTCTAAAATTAGGACTAATAACCAATGAAGCAGGTACGGTAGCAAAGATAAGCTTCTATTTTTGCTGATTTCCTGTTCTCACAATTTTGATCTGTAATTTCCCTTCATTTATGAAGCAGTTTCTTACCTTATACAAAGGAAGAAAATAATCTCAAACTAATACTAAATATAACTGAAAACATTTCCAAAAGATTAGTCTTTCTATGTATAATTAATATTGTCCACCTTCATAAATCATGAGGTGATGAAAACCTAGTGACTTGCCTTATTCTGAAAGCTGCAGGGTCCTTGAAGGAAATCGTATTTTCGTAGTTTTAGTTTCAACTTTAAAAACTTTCAAAGATTCATCAGTAATGATCCGCATAACTGGTTAATTAGAATTGTCTTTATGAATTTATGGAAAACATCAAGAAAGTAGAAAAGAAGTTATTTTAAATATATTAAAGCAGCAGCACTTTTTCAGTTTCATGAATGAAGTTTTGAACCATTAACCTGAAGAAAAACAGGATGAGAGAAAACAAGTTAGATAATGGTTTGTTACGTTCTTATTACAAAGTAACCTCAAAATAAACATTAAAAATAATTCAAACTGACTCCTACTTAGAATAAATCTCTGTCCCAAACTACTGGATTTCATTTTTTTAATTTATTCTTTCTTTATTTCACTTAACTTGCTACTATGTTCTACTAAATTTGTCCTCCTCTTGATCTTGTTTATTCTTCCTCTGGGGCAATAGGAATCCACTTATTTCCTAAGATATCACTTTTTTATTTTATTAATATTCAATATCAATATATTCTCAATATATTGATTGTCCCCTTTCATGAAAGAGAAGCAGATCATCTGAGTCACTCAGATTTCCCTTCACAGAAATACACTGGCTCTAAGACTTGAAATAAAATGTTGATTCAACAAAGATGAGAAGTTTATCTTTGTCAACTTCATGGAATTCTATTTGCTCTCACTTTTTGCTACTCTTCTCAAAATGTTCTGTATACTTTTGAAACACTGGTGCTTTATTAGGTGCAAGTGACTGTTCTGCAGAAGTTCAGCATGTTTCTGAGAATTCTATATAAAATAGTTTCTCATCTTAGCAAGCAGTGATATTTGTAACAAGTCTAAGTTTTAGATTTATATGAGTTTATTAATTCTTATTTAAGATATATTAGTTAAATTGTTTGACATCACATATGTCATTTAAAATGGTACCTCAGTTAACCAACTATCCCCCTCCCCCAATTCTGGTTACAAAATAAATCAGACAAGAACTGAATCAAATTTTTGCTGCAAGGTCAGCATTGAACCTAACCATTGAGTTTGATTTGGTTCTCAGCCAATTCGGTTTGTGACTAGAAATATGGAAAGAATTAAGTTCATGAACCAAGGTGCTACCACGTATGACAGAGAGAGAAGGTGAATAAACACTCTAGACAAGATTATATTGTAGTTATTTATCTAGATATGGATATTAATTTTTAAATTGCGTATATATGTACTATGACCACTGGCAAACATACCCGGGTATATATGTTAGTCAGGTTTCTCATTCTGTGAACATTTACAATTAAAAAGATGAGAGCTTTATAGTTCCTGGTATTAGAGGATGCAATTCAGGCTCAGAAGGCACCAAAACAGAAACATCATATTAGAAGAGTGAGGAGGAGTAAAGCTGCTTAGTTCATGGTGGCAAGGAAGCAGAATACTAAAACAGTGTCAGAGAGGAATGGATGAGCCCAATGTCACGGCCCTGTGACTCACTAAAAGGTGAAATCCCCTGGGTAGACTGCAAACCAATCACATCCATCAACTTTAGCAATTGCATCTCAGTATCAATTTGACACACAAACACTACCCGTTAAACTATATTTAATCCTCAAATAAACAAATAGCCATAGTTCTATCAGGATACAGCCTTTGTTGCATAAAACTAAAATGCAATAATCCTTTCCCCAATATCTCAACAGTTTCACCCTTTTTCAAAATACAAGTCCAAATCTCTTCTGAGATTGAAGACGAATCCTTAACTGTGAACCTTTGTAAAAAATGAAAAAACAAGTTACATAATCTCAAGGAACAATGAAGCAGAGCTAACATTCTTATCACCTCCACAATGAGTAGAAGTATAGAAAAGAATAGCATTGAAGTAAGACCATAACTCAACCAACCAAGGGAAATATTAAATCCTGGATCTTCATGTACTACATCCAAGGGATCCTGGTAGCAGCCCACGGGGCCTTTCTTTTGTGCTGGCTCCACTGACAGCCTGTAGCTTTATTTGGCATGTTTCTCATTCCTGTAATCTCTAGCTTCCTGGGGTTTACACTTAACTTTGACTTAATTTCTGCAGGTTCATTCCCTGGTCTTTTGAACCTCTTACCTATTTTCCCATGGCTTCCTTTGAAATCTGGCTGGAAATTTCTCTGACCTCATAACTCTTGAATTCCATAACTCTGGTGAAATCAACATCATGGGGATGACTTCATGATCTTCTTTCAGAAGAAAGAGTAGTCAAGCTCCCTTGGGCCATGGATGGAGTGGCCTCTGACTACCTCTATAACTGAGCAGAGTGAAAGGAGACTCTTCTCAAGCTAGTATCTCTTAGGAAATAAAAGAAATGTTTATACTTTTGCATCCATGAGGCTGCCTGGGGCCGTGGATGCAAGCTTTGAATCCAAGCTCCCTTGGACCATGGATGGAGTAGCCTCTGACTACCTCTATAACTCAGCACAGTGAAAGGGGACTCTTCTCAAACTAGCACCTCTTAGGAAATAAAGGAAATGTTTATACTTTTGTACCCAGGAAGCTACAATGAATGAAGTCTTGCTGATTTTGGAGGTACTTCAAAGCGTCTTTTTTCTCATTCTTGTATTAAGTACTTGGTTTATTTTTAATGCCGCTGATTTGTTAAGAAAGCTCTGTTTTGGTCCTTAATTTACAGGTGTTTCTTTTTATTTTAAAATTTAAGTTTTCAAAACTTTCAATTCTCTTTTTACCCCTAATTGTCACTATAAATCTGACTAAAAGCAGCCAGCAATACCCATACAGAGCAAGGCAAGTATCATTTTCAATTATCACAGATATCAAAATCTTCTTGATAATGAATATTTGAATATCTGACTTTCATCAGATTATATGAGCTTATTGTCTATTTTGCTAATAAATACCTTGAAATAAGAAAAAAACAATAGCTCCATTTTTCATGTTTATGTTTTCCCCTTGTGCTTGCATTTTCACGATTCGCTAAAATGAGCTACTTCTCTGAAGGAAATAATTTGTAAGTGATATGTTACATCTATAACAGGGCATTTAAGTGTCTGTATGAAACCACTTGTTTTTTCTATTCTCACTGTGGTGACTAGTGACTTTCCAAATTGGAAAATATAAGTAGAAGTAATTCCATCCTACCACCTCAAAGCCAACCTTGACAACATGTTAGGACAATGTAACTTTTATAGAATTTAAAAGAAATTATAGACTCACGAACACATGTGGATTTCTTGTGGAAGATAATAGAAGGCACAAAATTCTCCACTTTGCCAAACCTGGGCCAAACTTCCATAGACAAGTGGTTACTATTATCAGCATTGAAGTTATGTAAATATATTTATTTATTCTTACTTTGTAGTAAACAAGTTAAAGAATCAAAATCTCTAAGTCATTTTACTGCTTAAAAAAAGAAGCCAAAGAATGCTGTAGTGAGAAATGTCATGAAATCTCTGTACTTTAACAAATTCATAAACTCTTACATGAAAAGTGTACAAAATAGTCCAGGGAGTTTTCACAAATCATTGTTGAAATGTGAATGTGACTTCTTAGACTTTGGAAAGATAAATTTGTCTTGAGAAGCATATTCCCAAAGAAAGGGCCTTGCTTCAGTGATTTTAAAGTAGCCTCTGAGTTTCTGCTTGAATGTGTTGACCTTTAGCTTTAGACTATTTCTTATAAGAAATTGGTTTTCACGGGTCCCTTGGAAATTCCCAAAAGGTGGACTTCAGTATCTCAATTTTGAGACAGCAATATCTCTGCACATCAAGAATGTAGTCAATGTTTAAAGAGGGATTAAAATAATTGTACTAAATAGAAGTTTTCTAAAATCAATGTAATGATTTAAAGTAGACATGCACTTGCTACTTATTCCCAGTGTGTTAGTTAAGAGCCTGTGTTTTCTCTAAATGTTATGTGCTGATTTGCAAAGATAAATAAGATACTATGTCTTATGAAAAATCTATCAGTTATGGAAGACTGAAGAATGAATAGTAAGAGAAACATGGGCCTCTTTATCTTGGGCAATGGGAGCAATCAAGGAGTACTCTCTGGAGGGTGACTTTACTCTAGGAAGGTTGGCCCAAAACACTGAATGGTACACAGCTTAGCCCAGGAAGGATGACAACATAAAGTTGCCCAAGAGAACATTGCTTCATCAGAGATTTACAGGTTTCCTCCATTAATTTCTGATATTTTCATTCATTTATTCATATATTCAGTAGATATTTGTTGATTTGACACAACCAGTTGTTCCATAGTAGGTTATAAATAACATTGAATGAGAGAGATATAGTCCCTACTCAGAAAAAGTTTGAAATCTGGTAGAGACAGATTTTAAATAAAAGCACATAGAGTGAGATAAAATGCTAGCAAAAGTGAGGTAGAGAATGTTTTAGGAACCCAAATAAGAGTACGTCATCAGAATCCTTGGGCCTGGGGAAGAAGGTACACATGAGCTGATATCTGAAAATAAAAGGACTATGCAGGTCCAAGAGGCTGAAGAAGAGTTGGAGTACAGTGAATGATATGCAAATGTCTGCAGGGCAGTGGGAAATGGTACACAGGGAACCAGAATCACTGCAGTGTGGAACAGGGCTTGAAGTGGTGATGCTGAGGGAGCACGCTAACATTGCATCCTGTGTGCATCTGTGTTTCCTTCCGTGGGGAGAAAGCCATTCAGATATGAGAGAACAAGGAGCTAGCAGACATAAAGCTGTAGGAAAAAGAAGTAACGAGAGCAGCGTGAGTTTATGTCCCTGGCTCTAGTCACTCCTGAATCTATATACATTCCTATTTTCCCTCTTCATTGATTGTTTACTCCCTAAATTTCAGGTTTTTTTCTTACTGAACTACCTCAAGTTGAATTAAGTCCAATAACATCATCTAATACAGTGCATACTCCCTTCCACTAGTCTAGAATTGTGCTGTGATTATTTGCCTTATACTTTTCCTTTCCAACTAAAATACAAACAAAGGGCCATCTGTCACTTTTATCTTTGATTTCCAGTGTGTTTTTAACAGGTATTAAATGAAAGAAATCTAAACATTGTGGGAAAACTAGAATATGCATGTCACCTTGCAAAACTGAGTCAAGAAACTGTTTCTCGACTAAGTTCTTCTTACTCATTTGCAGACTCTGGTAAGCCACTCTGAATTCGTGCTTTGGTTTTCCTGTGTGCAAAGAAAGCATACCTATTAGAGTACATGTTCTCTGAGATCTTTGGGTGCCATGTTTGGATGGGCCTGAGGGATTCTTTCTTATTAGGTAATTGAGCTTTAGAAGGGGCTAGAGGTAAATATTGGTTTATATATTTACAAGTACTTAGTTTAGCACAGAGACTTTTAACATTGCAATGTGTGTGATATTTGAACTCAGAAAGTCTTAGCTACCAGTCTTAGTTCTGCTTAATCATCACTAATTTTCATTTTCTATTCTGTAATGGTAAAAATACAAAGTCCTATGTTATGGAGTTACTTTGAAGATTAAATTAGGTAATATGCCAAATGTATCAAGTATATTGCTTAGCACTTAAGGGCTAGAAATGTTAGTTCTGCTCCTGAGCTTACACAGAGTCTTTACTCAGCGAAGTTTTACTGATTGTTTTGTTGTAGGCATTAGTCCAAAGCACAAGGAGTGGATAAATTTAGCTAGACACTCTACATTCTTCTGTATTTTTGCACTTGTCTTAGAAAATGGGAAGGGCTGACATTTTTACATCCACGTTTCTCTTTCTAGTTTCAAAATCTATTTAACATAACAAATTTTTTTGAGTATCAACTCTGTGAAACTGCAAATTTGATTCTTTTCTATAAAGAAGTCTTCCCAACACATCAAGAAGAAAAATGAACACAGTTAGAGACTAAATTACCTGAAACTCAAATCAGGAAATATAACCTGACCAACGCCCACGTGCTTTGGGGTTGCACAGAGACGGTTTGAAATTGCTGTCACAGAAATGAGAACAGGGTATATACAAGAGGGTCATTTTCTTCCCAGGTTGCTGTCACATCCACTTCACCAACCAATTTCTCCTGCTCGGCCAAGGTAAGCTCTTTTCTACAGTCATTTCCTCCACCTACTGGGACATGAAATTGGCAGCTGCATACAAATGTCTTCAATAAA
>PVIR01008831.1:0-55248 GCA_004026965.1 Petromus typicus | reverse complement strand
AAAAGGCAGGCGCCGGAACCACTAAGCTAAATCTCCAGCCCTGTTCCCATTTTCTAATGTCCTCTTCAATCTTTTCTTTTTCAGAGTTCTATAATTTTCATTGTAGAGGTCTTTTACCTCATTGGTTAGGTTCATTCCTAGATGTTTCATTTTTTCTAGATGCTATTGGGAAAGATGTTGTCTTAATTCTCTCTCAGTGAGTTTGTTATTGGTGTACAGGACTGTTACTGATTTTTGAGTTTTCATTTTGTGTTCAGCTGCACTACTGAATTTGATTATTAATTCGAGGAGGCTTTTGGTGGCATTTTGGGGGACTTCCATGTAGAGGGCCATGTCACATGTAATAATGATAGTGTAACTTCTTTCTTTTCTATCCAGGCCCCTTTTGTTACTCTTGTCTAATCTGTCTTATCCATTATATTGTTTCTATATTTTGTTGAGTACTTTATATCTTTATTCATAATAGATATTGATCTGTATTTATTATTTTGTATTATCCTTGTCTGGTTTTGGGATCAGAGTAACACTGCCATCCTAGAATAAGGTAAAGAGTATTTCTGAGTCTTCTGTTTTTGGAAGAGTTTGTGAAAGATTAATATTAATTCTTCTCTAAGTATTTGGCAGATTTCACCAGGGAGCCTGTCTGGTTCAAGGATTTTCTTTGTGAGGAGGGGTTGGATTACTTATTTAATTTCTGCTTGTTAAATAATTTATTTATGTTTCTCAACTCAAGCTGGCAGTTTGAGTATTCCTAACAAATTGGTCGTTCATCCAGATTATTTAATTTGTTAGCAGACAGTTTCTTTTGGAATGTGTAATTTCTCTTTTATTTTGAAGAATAACTTTTTTGTGGAATTTTTGAGACAAGATTTCACTGTGTAGTCCAGGCTGACCTTGAACTTATGGTGAACTCTCTGCCTCAGCTTCTTGAGTGCTACGATTCCAGGTGTATGCCACCCTACCTGGCCTGGAGAATAATTTTGAAGGGTATAAGATTCTCAGCTGGACTTTAGATATGTCATTCTGCTATCTTCTGGCCTCTGAGACTTCCGAAGAAAAGGCAGTTGTTAATTTTATTGAGAATTCTTTGTCTATCAGGAGTCATTTTTCTCTTGCCGTTTTTGAGATTCTCCCTGTCCGTCTTTTGACAGTTTCATTATGATGTGCTTACAAATTGACCTTTTTTTTTGAGTTGATTCTATTTGGATTTTGTTCAGTTTCGTACAAGGGCAGATTAATACTTTTCATCACATTTAAGAAGTTTTCTGTCCATAAGTTTTTCAGGGATTTATTTTGCCCTTCGCCCCCGCCTTCCTGTGTCCTCCCCTCCCCCGCTCCTCTCCTTTCTAGACTGTGGATCCACACACTTTGGTACTTCCGCTGATCCCCCGCAGGTCTCCGTGGCACGTTCATTCCTCACTTGTTCTTTTCTTTTTCTCACATGAGGTGATGGTAACTAATTGATCTTTAAGTCTGCTGATTTTTCTTTAGCCTTCTCAAATTTGCTGTTTTTAAAAATTTCAGTTAGTATTCCATTTGCATATGTAGATATATGGTGTTTTATCATATGTATGAATACTTGGAAAGAAATAGAGTGTTGTTACATAGCAGAAACCCTAACAAGACTTTTAAAATTATTTTTTTGATTGACACATAATATTTATACATATTTATGAAGTGCAGTGTGATATTTTGATTAATGTATACCCAGAATAATGATCAACTTAGAGTAATAAACAGATCCATCATTTTAAGCTTTTGTAATTTCTTTATGGTGAGTACATTTAAAATCCTTTTTTCTAGCTATTTTGAGATATGCCATGTTTTATTTTAAACTTTTTATTCTGCTATAAAACAGCCGAACTTATTCTTCCTATCTACCTATAACATTATACGCACCTTTCCCCATCCCTTCTTCCTCCCCCCAGTACCTGTTAACCACTTTTGCACTCTTAGTTTCCACGAGGTCAGCCTTTTTAGACTCCACACAGGAGTCTGATTTTTTTTTTAGGTTTTCTTTTTTTTAGGTTTCTTTTTTTTTAGTTTTCTTTTTTTTTAGGTTTTTTAGGTTTTAGGTTTTTTGATGCAGGGTCTCACTTTGTGGTTCAGGCTGTCCCCGAGCTCAGCCTCAAACTCAGTGCTGGTCTTTCTGTGCCTGGTTTGATTAACATAATGAATTCCAAGTCTATCTACGTTATTGCAAATCACCAGATTTTACGCTTTTTATGTCTGAATAATATTTCATTGTGCTTATATATGCTGGATTTTCATTATCCATCCACAGATGGGTATTTAGACTGATTCTTTATCCTGCCTGTTGTGAATAGTGTTACAGCGAAGTACAGGTATCTCTTTGACATTCTAATTTTATTTCCTTTGGTATATATCCAGAGGCAGATTCCTAGATCATATAAGAGTTACATTTTTAGGTTTCTTTGGAGGATCTTCCATATTGGATTCCATAATGGCTAATTTATATTTCTGCCAACAGTTTATAAGAAGTTCCTTTTTCTCTGGGTTCTTGTGAGTGTTTTTTTTCTTTTTGTCTTTGTGCTTTTAATTTTATATTTAGATCAGCTTTAATAATTTCTATTAGTGGATATTCTTTATCTAGTGAAAAGCCATTACCAGACTTCTTTAAGTTGTTTGAGTATAGTTTAATGTAATGTCTAAATATTTTTTAAAATATGTAGAATTGTTGACTTTAAATCCTTGTCAAGTTCATTGTCCAGGATTCCTCAAGGATCATTCTGTACATGATCTTTGTACTCTTGCATATCTAGGATTTTTTTGTTGAAAGCTGAATTATAATATAATATAGCAACTCTGTCATTCAGACACCTTTCTTTCCCAGGATTCATAGTTGTTGCTGTTAGCCATATTCTTGCTTATTGTAGTGACTTAAAAAAAAAAAAAACTGAATCCGAACAGTCTACACTTAATGTTGTGCGTGGTCAGTGAAGTCTGTCCTTAGCTAATTGACCTGCTAATTGTCCTTAAACATCATCTAGAATGAACCAATCTCAGTCTGTGCTGATGAGGATTGCCTTCAACACTCAGGTAGATAATTGGAAGTCTGTGTTTCTTCACGATCTGCTTATGCAGTGCCTCATGGTCTGCTTATGCAGTGCCTTGTGGTCAGCTTGAAGAAAAAGCTCCAGTCCCTAAGTCTTTCCACTCTTAATGCCTCATTCTTTCACTTCTGCTTGTTCTTTTAAGCTTGATGGTTAGTATATCATTTGTATGTGGTTAGTATATTGGTACATGTCAGTTTATATACCACTGCAGATAGCTGCGAAGTTAAAACATTTGCTTGTAAATTGTTTTCAACAAATATTCCCTGGACTTAAGACTTTTCACAGTGAGCAAACTTCAAGTCAGATCTAACAGTCTTGTAAGTAGGGAATTACAGTGAATCTTCATACAGGTCAGATATTGACGATATGGGGGAATAAGGCTTTGAAAGAGCTCTGGTTCTGTTTTCTTTCCTTTCATGTCTGCCAGGTTACCTGGAGAGTGGGGCTATGATTTTTTTAGTTATTGCTGAGTGCAGAGGAGAACATGGAAATAAAGCAAGTTAAAATGCTAAGAAGTTTTCTTTTTTTTTAGGTTTTTTGATGCAGGGTCTCACTTTGTGGTTCAGGCTGTCCCCGAGCTCAGCCTCAAACTCACATCACAGCAATCCTCCTGCCTCTGCCTCCCAAGTGCTGGGATTATAGGCGTGAGCCACCATGCCCGGCACTGTGGTATGTGGTACTGGTTGCTACTGAGCGTGAGTCTCCACACCCAGGATTGTATGTGGTTACTGGAGAATTGAACCCGGTCCCTTGCGCTTGCAAGACAGGTGCCAGAACCACTGAGCTAACTCCCCGGCCTAAGAAGTTTTCTTTTATTAATTGGATTCAGCTAGTATTCATGAATAAATGCCCAGGTAGGTGCAAGTTCTTGGTTAGTTCCCAGAGTTCTGAAAAAGTTGACTCTGATAATTTTTGTTAGATTTCTCACCCTTTTAATGGAAGAAGAATTTTTGGAGTTTCTTACTTCTAACCATGGTTGCTGATATCATCCTGGCAATAGGTTTTCATTAGAAAAATGAAGAAAGGACAAAAAATGAAAGGCTCAAACTGGGATTTTATATTGATTAGTTAGTGAATTAGTTAATTCCAGTATTGGGAGCCTTCATTTTGAGCCACATTCCTTTTAAACTTTAAATTTTTAAAAAAACCTTTGAGACTGAGTCTTGCTAAGTTAGTGAATTCAGACTTAAAATCTTCCTGCCTCTGCTTTTCCAAATGCTGAGATCACAAGCATGTACCACCATATTTTGCTGTTATTTAATTTTTTAATAGAGGAAAAATATTGATAAAAGCTTATTGATAAAAACTATTGAAGGTAGTTACATTATGAGCCAAGATGCCCCTGGGAGAATGATTAGGACAGTGTCAAGAGGCCTATCTGGGGCTTTACAGCACCTCTGGCAGTTTGTGCTATTGTGACTTTTGGTGTAGATCATTAACATACTTCCCCCAATACTCAACTTTGGAGAAATTTAGAATGATCCAGTCTCTGGTCTTCTTGCAGGCATCTGGGATCTTGAAGTCTCCCCCAGGAGGTCGTGATGTTTATCCTCTTGCTTGCTTGTGCCTATATTCCAAGCATTTTTAATTTTCTATACACGCCCTAGATGAAGGACAGGGCAAGACAATAAGCTGATAACTCCTTGAGAAGGACTCCAGAAAAGCTCACAAGAGTTGGAATTAAGTAGGTTAAGAGAAATCAGGATCGAAAGAATAGGAGATCAGGAGCTATAGCCTAACAAGTCAGGTTTGGAGAAGGCCACAGTCAGGTCGGGATAAGATTTAGGCTTGAACTTAGGTCTTCTGGCATTCAAAAATATGCCTTTTTTCCCCCTATCAGGATAACCTTCAAAAATGAATTTATTTCAAGAAATAAGCCAAAAGTAGCAAGTTTTCTAAGGTTTTAAATATGCAGCTGCATCACAGGTACAGTTTTTAAGGAAAGAGTAGATTAAACTTTCCCTCTGAAGTTCTGCAGCTGATGGGGGCTAAGTGGGTGGAGAAAAAGTTATCATCGACCTTGAGACCCAACAGCCAGGCTTCTGCTGGTAGAGGTGGCTGCTTCCCTCCTTTTCATCCCCTCTCCTTGCCCTCTCTTTCCCCTCCTCTTCTTTATCTTTCTTCCTTTCGTGGTTGGGTGTGTTCCTTGGGAGGACAGGATGTGGTTCTTTTGGGTTCTATATTAAGACAGATTCTCTCCTTTTGTCAGAGCAGTGCTCTGTAGAAGATACTCTCAGGAAAGAAAAAAAAGTTCCCTCTTCTTTTGCACTACGTAGACACAGGGTATTGCTTCCTGTGTGTGTTTAATTCACACTCGATGGGGACAGGAGAAAAAGTAGAGAGAGAGGAAAAAGGAAAACAATGTAGAAAGCGAACGATTCCACTTGTGCCCTCACTTAGTATGGGCAGATCTCCTGGGGTGCAGGGTGATATGAAGGCCTTCCACTCCTTCCTTCTTTCTGATTCTGAAACAGCTCTCACTCTGTGGGAGCCACTGACGGAGCCCTGAGTGACCCCTCCATGTGAATCGTTGTGTTTTCTGCACAAAGAGATTTCTAAGTACAAATCAACATCCCAAAACCAACATGCAGAGGCTTCACTGAAGAAGAAGCAGAAGCCATCCCAACATCGGTTACAAGTTTTCCCAAGGTCATTTTGACAGCACATCATACCTCCTGTGATGACTTTAGCATCTAACTACCACAAAAGCTGTAATAGCGCCATGGAAATAGCCGAAGTCAGCCTTGGCCCATGTACCCTTGTCTAATTATCTATGCAGAAGGAGAAAAAAGAACTTATATCACTTGTAAAAGATCTTTGAGGCAGAGGCTAATTTACTGAGACCCTTCTTACCTCTCTTGTTCTCCTTTACGTCTTTTTCCTTCACTTGAGGCAAATGGAACTATTTGCATGCATAAATGGTTGCCAATTGGGAGTGCTACTTAAATTTAACTTTTTTTTCGGGTCATTAATCCTGCGACTATGTCTATTCTTAAATGGCTGCGATTACCAATTTGCTGCTTGTCATAATAGACGTTAGCAGCAGAAAATATTAGCAAATGATTTACAGGGCAAAGAGTCTGAGAACTTTAATGCTTTCTCTTAACAGCTGCAGGACCACAGCTTGTGTGAACCCAGGAATCTGACAGGACTTACGGTTGATCAGGGCCTGTTTGTTGGGGACGGTCAAATGACCAGTAGTGAACACTGATGGAGGATTGAACACGTTTTAAAGCTTATTTCAAAGGCAGTTTTCCTTGTGTAGAGCATATGAGGGTTAAATGAGATCTGTAATTTCCAAAGGAGGAAAACAACACCAGGTATTGCTTGTATGTATGTCTCAGTCACTTTCTGAGTTGCTGGGACAAAATACCCCACACCTACATCTTGAAGGAAGACAGCTTGATTTTGGCTCATTGGTGGCTCCGGGGAAGAAATGTCATAGCAAAGGAGTGTGGTGGAGGAAAAGTTTCACATCAGGGCAGCAGAGAAGCAGAGAGCGAGGAGGAGCTGGAGGAGGTGACACATCCATCCAGGTCACACCCTCAGGAACCCCATCCAACCAGGTCCCAGCTCCTAACAGCAAGCCACCTGTACCAGCCCTGGAGTGCAGTCACCTCCATGAGCTCTACCTTTGAGCACATGAGGGTTTTAGGGCATGTCCAGATCCAAACTACAACAATACTTAAAGCTAAATTTGCTGCAAAGCAGGCGTCCCCAGCTCCCAGCCACAGAGGTGTACAGATCCTGGCTTGTTAGGAATTAGCCTGTACAGCAGGAGGAAAGCAGAAAAACTAGGGAGAGAAGCTACATCTGGACACTATTTACAACTGGTCCTCTGGCTTGAATTCACTTAAGTTCTGCCTTCTGCCAAATCAGCAGTAGCATTAGATTCTCACAGGAGAACGAACCTTACTGCAAACTATGCACATACAAGATCTAGGCTGTTCATTCCTTCCAGAAATCTAATGTCACCATCCTAGAAATAAGGTGTACAGTGAATATAATATGCGGGAATCTTCCTGAAAACAGCTCCTCCACCTGCTCTGTGGAAAAATTGTCTTTCATGGAACTGGTCCCTGGTGCCAAAAAGACAGGGGATCCCTGGGGACTTTCCTCTGCCATTCTTGTCTACAAGAATGTCTACATTCTTGTCTACAGTGTGAGCACTGGAGGAACTTACTCTTCCCATGGCAAACTCTTGTGGTTTCATTCATGCATCAAACTTAGCTTTTCTCAGTCTTGTCTTTCAGCGGAGTTTGTTATTCACCCTTCAACAGTCTGATAGATATTCTCTCTCTGCAAAAAGCCTTTTCTTGTGACTCACCCAAACTCACTCCCACAGCAGGTACATCTCTGAGTGTACCTTTACATTGTGCTACTTGGGAACTTTCTTGTGGCTTTCCATTGCATTTCTCTTTACTCCATAAGATAAGAACCTTCCAGGTGAAATAGCGATCTGTTTATTTCTCATCTTTGTAAACTCAGATCCCAGCACTGGGCCAGACACTTCAATGAGGGTAATCCGATGATATTTTAATTGGGACTTTTTACAAAGGTGTAGGCAAGGTATAGAGAAATCACGAAGACAGAGGGAGTGAGAAGTTTAGGAACAGCAGTGTTTTCATTGTCATAACCTCCACTCGGAATAGATGTAGGGAAGTCACGTGGAAAGGGCACTTGACAGGAGCAGAGACCACCCAGGGATGCACACAGGCCAGGTGACAAATAGGGAACACTACGAAGGATTTATTTTCCTCCCTTTTTCTCTGGGAGAGACCACTCCTAGATGAGTACAGCTCTGGAAGTATTTGGGGAAGGTGAAAGCAAATTTTTCAGTTTGTGTAAGGGTTATGTTGTTTCAAAACAAAGACTTTTTTTTTAGATCTTATAAGAGCTTTTAGATTGGAGTACTCTGTTAAGCTCATTTTATGTATGAGAATTTCAAGACCAAGAACGTTTAAGAAACTTGTTTAAGGTCCCAAGATTCATTTTATGAAGAAATATGGTTGTATCCCAGGTCAGAATGGCTGCAAAGCACACACACTGTCACTTCCTATGTCATATAGCTCTCTTATCTATATCAGTTCCTTTAACCAACCTTCATAGGCAGCCAATGCAGAACAGAACTCGCTTTTTGGGTCCCTGTCCAGTTTTTCTCTTACAGTATACCATGGATGGGTGGAGACGTAGTTAAAAGGAAGGAGTGGATAGCTGGGTGGAGAAATGAATTCATAAATGGATGAAGTAATTTTACTTTTGTTATGATTTAAAAACTGTCAAGGAGCCTAAAGCATGTTAGAATACCTTCTTTCACATTATTTCCTTTTAAAGTTATCATCATAATTTTATTCCGTTTTCAGTTGAGAAGTAAATATATTTTTTAGGATGCAGTGTGATCTTCTAATATCTGTGGACATTGTGGGATGACTTAAACAAGTTAACTAACATGTACATCATCTTGTTTACATTTCTTTTGTATTTGGAACATTTAGAATTTAGAATGTTTAACAATTTCAAAGTACACAATATGTTATTATTAACTTGTGGTATGTATCACTAAAATTTATTTCTGGTATATAACTGAAACTTTGTACCCTTTGACCAGCGTTTCCTCTTCTCTTCTACGAGCCAGTGTTCTACTTTATAATTCTACGAGTTTGAGTTTGCTTGTATTTTTTACCTTCCCCATGTATTTGAGATATGCAGTATCTGCCTTTCTATGACTAGTTCACTTCACTTAGCATAACACCCTCCAGATTTATCTGTGTTTTGCAATTGATTAATTGGAATTTATCCAGAGAGGCAAGTATGGCTTCATATATGCCAATTAATGAATACAAGGGAGTTGATAAAAATATACAGTGAATGTTTAAATTAAAAATGGATTACAGGAAAAAATGTGCTGTTGCTAATCCCTTCAAAATGCTCTCGCTTCAGACACAAACTTACCCATTGTTCTTGCCACGAAAGTCCTCTTTTGTTTTTATAAAGCATGATAAAAATATAGTGAATGCTGCTGCCAAACGCTATCCAATGGAAATGAGGTGTTTCCCATCACTTGATTCAGCAGATCTAGCACCACACGATTTCTAATCCTTCCTGGAGGTCAATATGACCATGTCCAGCTAATTCCATGATTTTTTAATCACTGAAGCAAAAGACATGTGAAGACATCTATACAATTTGTTTGCAATGCTTTTTGCCCAACACAAATATCCTCATACACTTATCACTGCACATGTAAAAGTGAATATGTGTTAAAGAAATTGCAAAAGTCTTAAAAGTGAAATTACAGAACCAAAAGTATTGCCATTTTAAATACTGATAGATATTGCCAAATAAACCTTCCTGTCAGTCAGGCTAAATCAACTCCTGTGGTAATAAGCAACTTTAAATCTCTCTGGTTTCAAATAACAGAGGTTTATATCTTATTACTGCTTCATGTCTATCACAGATTTGGGGGACTCTGCTCTGCCTTGTCCTGTGAGACCTGGATGATGACTCAACCACAATCTACAGCGGTGATGGTTACTGTAACACAAGGACCTTGGGAAGGAAAGTGCTGAGTCACACATCAGTTCTCAGACTTTCTCTCCAGAGATGACACCTTCCTGTTTGACTGTTCCTCCCGCAGTGCTGAGGGCATCAGTACAGTCCTGCCCTGTGCTTGGAAAATGACCCCCAACTTCTTCAGAGGACATAGCTTGCCTGGGCCTGACAGTAGATGAGGACAATGCTGTCAACTGCCTCTCCAAACCTCAGCATGTTTGTATGCACAAATGTAAACTATGTGTTATTAAATAAAAATGAACTTCATGGAAGTTTATCTAAATGTATTCCTTTTTGCTTTGTCCTGATACAACTCTAAATTCATTCTTCGTCTACAGAGATGGGGAGGATAGACAGGGCATACTTAGAAACTCTCCCATCATGCCCCCAGATCACTCATTTCTCCTACAATTATGTCATCCCAGTCCACTAAAGGGAGAGATTGCACTGTGTTGGCTGAAGACACAGCTGCCCAGGACAGGTGTTTGACGCTGTCTTCGAGCTGCTTACCAACGAGGGATGTGGATTTCACTTTGGTCATTCTGCATCCAGCCATCTGAACTTGGGCTAAGCATCTTGTATGTCTTTTTCCTTGTGTTTCTATAGAGGATTTCTCATTGTTGCTGTTGCTGACAAAGAAGGGAGTAAAAATATAGTCCAGAAATCCAACATGTAGCTGTGTTATTATCCTTTGATTGGTAAGCATGCCCTCGGATATAAACATTCACCCAAACAGACCTTTCTGCCTCTTCAGAGATATTGAAAGGGTTGGAGTTGGGTTTTTGGACAGAATTCAGTGACCAGTCAAGGGAAAACAGAAACTAAAAGGATGCATACACCTGAAAGAGGGTTTACTAGTGGCAGTAGAATGAAGGTGAGGTGCATTGATTGTGTGCATGTGGGGGCTTTGGGGACAACCAGTGCCTGTGGCTTCAATTAATACTTTTGTCCCTAGCAGCATATCAAGGTCCAGCAGTTCTGCCTGCCTTGTCATAGAACACAGCGAGTGACATTAGTATACATTGCACTTAATTTGCAGAGCTTGTAAAGTTCAGGAAACAAGAATTGATGGAAACATCCAATTTTACCTCGGGATAACATGTAAATTATATTCCAGTGTTCTGCTTCTTAATCTCCCAAGATCTTTGCTGGAAGGACTGGGTAATTTTCCAGAGCTGGCCAGGTAGAAGGAGGCACAGGAAGCAGTGCAGTCTGCTGTGGATGATGGCTTGGGACATAGAAATGGTACTGCTGCCCATGTGGGCAGTGGTGCACTGGTGCCAGTGATGGGAGAAACCTCTCTTTAGCCTCTCTCTCTTTAATGCTTGAAGGATTATTATTTTTATTTTTGACTTAAAACCGACATGACAAATAAGCTTTCAAAAACTAAATCAAAGCAGGAAGAAGGCATTATTATTAGACAGAGGTAAGTGCATTGTGGCTGAAATCTAGCTTGCTGATACAGTATTATGGCTTTCTCAAGTATTTCTTTTTTAATTATAGTTGTTAAAAAGATAACAAAACAAACAACACAACAAAAAATAAACAAACCAAAACAACTCGCAAGAGAGTTCATATAAAAAGGAATCAGCCCTTCTGGTTTCTACTACAATATTGGAGTTCTGGTTGACTGGGAGTCTCATTTCCACTTGACAGCCTGTGACTGGAGTCCAGTGGTCACTTCACTATTGGGCTGGGCATGGGCACAGCCTTCACCCCACCGTCTTGTTCACACCTTGCCATCTCACTCACTTGTGAATCCACTTAGTCTATGGGCATTCGAATTTTTGTCCTCTGTTGCATGCAGTGATGTAGACTGAAGATCTTCTGGAGAAGAACTCATGAAGCTAATAAATTTCAGTCATTGGACACACCACAAAGTAAGCCAGCAAGCATTATTTAATGTAACTTATTTATTTATCTTGCGGTCCTGGAGATTGAACTCAGGGCCTTGTGCTTCCAAGGTAGGTGTGGTACTACTTGAGCTAAATCCCCAGTGCATGAAGCATTATTAATAAAAGTTTGACTACAGTGGTTGAACTTTGATTATTTTTGGTAGTGTTTTAGATCCAGGTTCAAAAATCATGTGACAATCCCTCCAGGTACTCAGAGCCTACTCATTTTGTTCACTCAGAAGTGGGCGGAGCAGATGTATTGTACTTGTTTTACTGATAAAAAGAAATGGAACCACAGAGAGGTTTAGTTATTCATCCCTGGCCACTCAATAAAGTGATGAAAGTTGTTTGTGAATTTCAGTGCTCCAGCTTCCCGATCCATCAAAATCGGTTCAACACTTGAGCTGTTATTTATGTCTAATATATTTTCTTAGAATGAGTGTGCACACAGAAGAATTAATTTGTATTCTGTTGTGATGGAATACAATGCTACCTATCATAATTCTGTTCTTATATGATTTGCTGTGAATTGGTAACTCTGCTTTGTGGGTGGATTTTCAGTTATATGCATCCTCTATTTTTTTCTCTTTTTCTTTTCTACTCATTTCTTTCCCTACTCACCCAAAGAGAGTGAATGACAACACCGGAAGTTGGTGAAGCCCCAGGGGAAATACAGCGCATTGAAAGTGGAAGAGAAGTTATTTTTAGCTCATATTTTTGAGTCCTTGAAGGGAGTCCTTTTCTGGAGGTCTTCAGCTGTGCTTTGACAAATGCCCTCTCCCCACATATTAAAAAATACGGGATGAAGGATGTTGTACTTGAGTGGTGCTCTGGCTAAAAGAAAGGAGTTCAGGTGAGCACAGGTGTTCTTTTCTGGCTATCAGTGCTCTTGGTTAGCAAAAGCTCTCTTGAGAACAAGTGACCATTTCCCCGAGGGGACTCCTATAGCGCAGCGGGGGAGCTGTCTTTGGTGCTGAAATAAGCTAACCCAGTTCTGCCTCTTTGGAGTGTAGGGGACAAAGGTGAGCCAAGTTCTTGCCTTCCTGTGAAGTCACTTGGCTCCATAAATCCGGGGTCTCCATACAGCATGCCTGCCACTTTGTCAGCCTCTCAATTCATCAGCTCTGTGACAAAGCCAAGAGATCTCTTCTCTACCTTTTTCCAAATATGAGATCTATCTATGGCTCTGGGTCACACAGTTGCCAGGACAGAAAGAACTTTCTATAAACTGCGATCTCTCTTTGTGTTTGGAACCAATGTGAAGGTTAACTTCCCCACCTCGGTGGTGTCTAGAATCCTTTGAAGTTTTCAAAGATTTCAGAAAAGTTGTAAGTAAACTTGAAATTTCCCAGCTTCCACTTGCTCCATTTCTATCTCCTCAAGTCTAGCCTAGCCTCTGGCCTGTGAGCTGTATCCTGCCATTTCTGCTTCCTGAGGTGGCTACTGAGTCCCCAGGATGGCAAGTGTGCAGAGGACAGCATCTGTCTGCTCTCCCAGCTCTCTGCGTCCCTTGCGGAGTACACATGGCCACATTCTCTTGCAGGGAGGCCGCTGCTCATTGTCTCATCTCCAGAAGACCTTACACTGAGTGGAGCCTTCAGAAATTCCTTCTGGACGCTCTTCTTTCTTGTTCCCTGACTGAATGGGACTGGGGGATGGGGGCTGAGGGAGGAGCTGAGAGGATGAGGTGGTTCTTGTACCCCAGGACTGACACCCTCACCGAATACTAGTGGTGAATGAGGAAACTGGGAACTTCACAGTGAATTTGAAGGTGTGTTTGCATCCATCTGGCCTAGTCTGCGAAGATAAACTTTGGGCAGTTTTCAAACCTTTCAGGGGTGTCACTCTTAACGTTATAATTTTCTTTTTATCTTCTCTGCTTTCTCACACACAGGCTTTATTGCTTTGGGGGTCTGGGATAAGGGTATGTGTCATGGTAGAAGCACTGAGTAGTGTTTTACTTGGAGTTTCTCAGGGGGAGACACGATGAGCCTCAGGTAAAGCATCGTGGCACATCATGCACATGACCTTTAATAAATGCACAACATGTACTTCCATAGGTGCTCAGGATACATCTACCGCTGAAGGAGATGGGAGTTCAGTTGCAAGAAACTGGACACCCCAGAATCAGTGTTGGCCCTGCTCAGAGCTCACCAGTATATTTGCTATGGGAGGAGGGGTGGGTGTCCCCTTAAGTGAGGGAGTATTATCAGGGAGAATAAGGAAAGAGGAGAGAGTTGAGCAGCTTGATGTACAAATTGATTTATTTATTTTTTGAGGCAGGGTCTCACTCTGTAGTTCACACTGGCCCTGGACTCACTGTGTAGCTTGGGCTGATATCAAACTCTCAGTGATCCACTTATCTCAGTCTCTTGAGTGCTGGGATTATAGTGTGCACCACCACGCCTGGCTCTGATGTACACAGGAACTCCGAGGCTTACAGAGTCATCAGAATGGGAGGCCAGAAATCACAGTGGCACCAGCATGGCTGGTCTGAGTCACAGAGCCAGAGATATGTGAGCCTCAGGCCTCCAGCCCAGGCAGACTTTCGGGGAGTGGGAACCCATGGGCCAGCCCTTGTTCGACCTGGTTTTAAGTGATTTACAGAGCTGAGATCTGGGTTTCCAACCCCCTCCTTGACTCCTTTCCCAGTCATAAGTACCCCAGTGGTGGAGAAAGAGAGAGAACTATGCCCTTGTGTCTCCAGGGGACTGCCTGGGAAGGCAGAATACAGCAGAGAGGCTTGACAGCTCTTTAACAATGCTCATATTCTAAGCACAAACATTACCCACCATCCCCAGCTGAAGTGTACTTTTTTTTTGTTATATTCATCTATCATTGGAAATTGCCTGCCATTATTGCCTAAAATTTGTTTCTGTGGTTGAGGCATGCTGGGATTTATTTAAAAGGACTGAACAAAATAAGCAATAAGGAGAAAGTATTAGCAAACCTTACTTTACAAAAAAAAAATAACCAAATACAAAAACTTCAACTGTCCCATTAGATAAAAAGATCTTCTATTAGAAAGCACAATTCATTGTCCCCAAGAGTCTTCATAAACTATCTCCATATGTTTGGAGATAAGAACATGAGAATTCACTTAAAACAGGATTCTTTAAAGTGTGTGAGCCGTCGTCCTGTGCTTGACTATGTCAGGGACACATTGTGACCTCTTCCCTGTTCCTCCTCTTTACCCTGGGGGTGTACTATGACTTTATCGGTTGGGCAGGGCTGGTGGTACAGGTGTGAGCCTAATGCAGTTTCCTAGGACTCAGAAGGGCTTTTTCATTTTGGGAGGTTATTTACTCTGACATCATAGACCTTTAATCACCCTGTCAAACAAGGCAGCCAACTCCTATCTCACACCAACCTTGTGGAACAATAGTTAGGAACTACAGGGGCGTCCAGCAGGCCAGTATCCTTCCAGGGTCTGTTTGAACCATAACCCACCCACCTGGGGGCCCATCTCTACCTGCTCAGGGAAAGCAACTGTCTACCCTTTCTTGTAATGACCTGCTATTGGGATCTTAGAATCCTTAATGAGTTTTAAACAAATGAGCCTGTGTTTTCATTTGGCATCTGTGTTGCTCACCTTTTCAACTGCTGTGGCTAAATACCCAAGGAGGATAACTTGAGGAGAGGTTTATTTGGGCTCATGGTGTCAGAGGTCTCAACCCATGGTCACCTGGGTCCCTTGTTTCTGGGACTGTTGCAGTGGGGCACATGTGGTAGAGAAAAGTGGCTCAGATCATGTTGCCTGTGGGGAATGAGAGAGAGAGAGAGAGAGAGAGAGAGAGAGAGAGAGAGAATGTGCTGCAGGGCTCCCTCCTCCTGCTCTTATTCTGCATGTCCCCTGGCCCCCTCACACCTCTGTCCCACATGCCAGTCTGGCCTTTTAAAATACTTTTGCAGCCACATCTAACAGTATGACTTACCAGATCCCTATGTATTTCTCAATCCAACCAACTGGACAGTCAAGATCAATTATAATAGCACCAGACTCCACAAATGCTGCAGACCACACAGAACTCTGAGATGACAGGAAGTGAAGACATCCCGAAATTTGCAAAAATTTTGTCTAAATTATTTAGTGTTGCTAGGATGAAATACTGTAGAATCAGTGGCTTAATGAACAGGCATCTTTCTCTTGTGGTTCTGGAGGAAAGGAAGTCTAAGATCAGTGCACCTAGGGAGGACTTTCTTCTCCTGTCTAGATGGCCACCTTATTCTTATGTCCTCAAATGGCAAGGGTTGGAGAGAAGCAGTAACCTCTCCTGAGCCCCCTTCCTATGGGGTACTAATCAGATTCTGTCGACTCTCTTCTCATGAGCTCATTACCTCCCAAAGATCCTGGCCCCTAATATTCTCACACTGGAGGCTAGGATATCAACATATGAGTTAGAGATGGCAGATGGGGCTGGGGGACACACATATTCACTCCAAAAGAAATTGGAATCGTTGCTTAAGACCTATCTACTGAACCATTCATGGAATTTGTATCATTCAGAAGACACATTACAGAAAGACCCTTACAGCAGTAAATGTTGAAAGCTCAGAAACGGGCATGCGTCACAATGAGAAAATTTAATTTGAGCTTCTTAAAGTCAAATTCCACTTTCCTTCAGGAATACATCAGGTGTAATGGGGAGCTATGGTGAATGTTTAAATTTTTAAAATGGTTAAGTAAAACACACTGCCACTCATTCCCCTCCAGATATTCACCTTGTTTTCAATAAACTCTGGAAGTCATCTTTCATGAATGTCTTTAGTTGCATTGTGGTGGAGGCTTCAAAGTATTGAATCCATTAAAAAAAAAAGGCAGCTTACCTTTCATGGTATTTTTGACCTTGGAGAAGAGCCAGAGGTTGCATGATGCCAGATCCAGGGAATAGGATAGATGAAGACGGGCTGCGAGATTGTTATGAGCCTGCCTTACCATTGGCTGGCGCTCAGTGGTAGCATTCACCATATTTTTGATAACACCTTGTGAGAACATTCATGAAAGAGAACCTCCAAAAATGCTTCAGAAAGTGGCAAGAATGATAGGACAAGGGTGTTCAAAGTGAGGGGGAGTATTTTAAGGGGGACTAGTGGCAACACCTCTGGCCATTGGAGAAATACAAATTATTAGAACACTCAGATTCTTTCTTATTGCAGAAAGAGTGGCTATTTTCAAGAAACCTTGTCAAAAGAAATGCTGATGAGGCTGTGAGGGGAAAGCAATCCTCTCACATTGTTGGATCTTGGAGTAAGGACCTGGCTACATGGGATTTATTTTGGAGGTAACCTCAGGAAACAGGAGTGGAGAAGTGAGAAAAGTGAGATGGGTAATAGATCATACAGAGTGGGCTAAGGGGCAGGTTACCTCGGTGGGCACCCAGACCTCAACCTTCTGGGACCATCTGAAGAACCAGAATGTGCTTTAGAGTCAACCCAGCAAGAGACCAAAATGGTGAAATTTAACTTTCAGTGACTGAGGCTATTCCAAGTCCATGGGCTTGGGTTCCTCTGTCCTTCCTGGATGATTCTGTACACAGCTGAGCAGATCTGTTTGTTAGGAGAAGCTGGAGTAGCCCATGGTGGCTCTCTGGTGGAATCCAGCAAGCCAAGGAATGCACGGTCCGTTCTGGGAACAACTACAAGCTTCTTGTACCAGACACTTGGAAGAGGAAGCCTAGCCTGAGTGCCTCCTGGACCCTCCAGTTTCCCTCATGTCTTCGCCCTCAGTGGGCACAGTGGTTCAGTGCCCGGGATGAACAATACCCACTGGGCATCCTCCTCTATCTCATACACTGCTGCTCAAGCTAGCTCACTGCACGCTTTCCAACTGCATGTATTTTGTTTCCTCTCATCCTCTAATTGTTCCCCCACTGGAAGGCAGGGGCCAGTCTTGCTTCTCCTCTGGCCCTCTGGCTTGTTACTGCTCATCACTGCTACTCTTAGTGTTCCTCTTGCTTCCTTTTTAAAGAATGGAATGCAGCATATCATAATAGAAGGATGTAAGACTCACTTGTCAGAAACACAGATTAAACATCAATCAGGGGAAGGTAAAGGAACAAGGTAGCCGAATTCTGAGCTGACTTAGGAACTGGCACCAGCACAGCTGGATGAGAGTCTCGCCTTCTGCAGATGAGGAGGAAGGGGACATAGATTGAGAGAGTCTTCTCTGGGGAAGAGAAAGGAGCAATCCAGTTCATCTGGGGTATGACTGACTGTGAGTCATCAGTGAGCACCAAGAAGAACTCAGAGCCAGGGCCTAAGGGAGAGATACAGGGTCATTGTGCCCTTAGGTTCCAGCGCTGCCAAAGACAGAAATGATTTCTATGTGGCTGTTTGTGGAGGATGGTCATCAAATTCAAACACTGAATTATAACTGGTTAGCAGAATATCTGTAGCCACCTAAGTCAATTCAGGCTGGCACCTTTACATTTCTGGTCATTTAGCTCAGAGTGGCAAAGAAATTAATTTCAAACTGGGGCTGATTTGGGAAAATAAGAGAATGAAAGAGGCTGGCTGTACTACAAAAGGGTGCAGTGGGGACTAGGGCAAACTAAAGTGCCCCAAGGGCACCGGGGTTATTGCCGTCATGTGAGGATGCAGGTTCAGCAAGGTTCAACTTTTTCTAAAGATGTTGGCAATCGGAATTTGCATGGCAAGTACTGAATTTTAAATACTGACAAGCAGTTGGCAATGTAAAATACTACTAATGGGGCTGAGGATGTAGTGGCCCCATGTCTGCTTTGTTAAGTGCAAGGTCCTGAGTTTGACCCCTGGTGCTGTAAAAAATAAATAAAATAAAAGACAAGAAAATCCTACTAAGGGATCATTTATATGTGTGGGGACCACCATAATAACTGAGCAGGGAAAGTGCACAGATAGGAGGGGAGAAAGAAGGTCTCTCAGGCGTCAGAGTTCTTGGCCACTTTTGGGTAATTGCCCATGTCTTTCAGGAAAGAGGGTTGATGCATTAAGGCCCCCACTGGCAAAAGCAGGGCTAGAGATGCCCTCTGTTGCTTGGTTCTCCTTCCTCATCACCCGAAGGCTGGCCACCCAGGTCACACTCCGTGAGCTTACCCAATCCCATGTTGTCTTTTTCTCTCCTAGCTCAGAATGGGAGCTCAAGACAGCAGAGGTGCTGCCTACCTCACCACTGGGCACTTACTAGGTTCTCAGTGATGACTTACTGGCATCCGCCTTTTCCTAGCAATCCAATTCCTTTGCTGCTTTTGTGCAATTTTCTCTGGTCACAGTCCCACAGCATCCTGCAGTGGAGCCAATGCCTCTGCCGAATGCTCTTCAGTATTGTTATAGCCATTTCTGCCATTTAGCCCAGCTCTCTGGCTACTCCTTGCACTGCCCACCCCCAGCACACACACCTGTAGTGGCCGCCGAGCACTGTCTCCTCTGGGCCTCTTGATTAATTCTTTGCAGGTATAAATTGACAATTATTATGCCTCCCATTAGTCATCGCTCCTCTGGGCTGTACAAATTTAGTTCTCCTGATAGCAATGAATCATGGGACAAAGTGTTCATTTGCATTACGTGCCAGCTCTTTCAATCAAACTCTGTTTTTATAACACCTCATTACAAGTCTCCTTAACATCTCTCTGTTCTGCACGTTGAATTCAAAGGTCTAATGACAAGGAGGCTGTCAACCCCTCTCGCTCCCTCCTCCCAGGATGTGAGGTCTTCGGCATCTGGTGGGGAAGGTGGCCTGGCCACTCCTGCTCACCTCATGCTGGCACCTGAGCCAAAGTGGGGAAGCCGATCAAGACTCAGTAGAGAGCTGACAAAAATTGATAATAATGAGCCAATTTACATGGGAGAGACTCATTACCAAGCTAGTTACTGATACGTTGGGTTGCTGGATTTCTGCCAGAAAATTAGATCTCCTGCAGTGAACGATTTTTCACCAGCTTGTAGGAAATCTCTCTAGCTTAAAAATACTTTGGGGAAATTATCTTTACAGTAAAAAGAGAAGAGTGAGTCTGCAGTTGTGTATGGATAGGCGGGTGGGGTAGGGGTTGCATAGAGGGGGCGCGGAAGGCATTAGATAGAGACATCTTTGCTATGTCTATCTTTTGATTACTTGCACCATTGAGATGTGGTTGTGCCTGCTTTCAAAGCTCTTCCAGTGACTGCTTAATTTTCAGTACAACCAGCCCAAGCAGTAGACTTGTAACTCAGGTGGAAGGAAAATGCTCATGATTTGGGCTCAAATGCAATGCCCAGTTCTTGGAACCAAAAAAGACCATGTGGTAAGATCTAATTACATGAAAGGCACAGGCAATGTAAAGGAATAATATTTTGACCTAAGTTGAATAAATCCTTCCCACTAACCTTTGGTCTTCATTGTTTGAAAGATTTCATGAGAGAGTTGTGTGTGTTGACTGAAGATGGCTTCATGTGAGCTATTTCACCAACTCTCCACTTTGACTACTCTGAATACAGATGTATTTCTAAGTGGTAGAATCACAGGGCTATGATTCAGCCTCGGGAGTAAGTTCAGATGAGAGCTTCCTATTCTCTTCCTCTCCAGCCTCCTCACCAAGTGCTTTTCCCATTGAACCAAGTCTTTGAAATGCATCAGAGAGAAGTAGGGCTGCGCGGACTGGCTCGGGCTCACTTTCTTCATGAGTTGAAGCAAATTCAGACTCCAGCATGTAATGTATCATGTCTTTTGTGTTGTCTACATAAAAGCCCCCCTAGGTTGACCACAGCTTTCTTTCTGGAGCAAAACTCAAGCTGTCATCTAGGTCTTTCTCCTGGAACAGCTTGGGAAGAGAACTTGTATAACTGATGGTCTGAACTGAAGGCTGAGGGGCTGGTTTGCTGATGGTGTATACTGTAGTCTCCATGTAGTCATGGCAGGGACCTCTACATACATCTACTTGAGAAGTCAAGGACACCATTGACTATTCTCCAGTGAGAATTCAGATGAACACTCCCACTTGTCTTGTGGTTCTGTGCATATGTTTTGAGTTGGCTATGCAGTCAGCTCTTCAGACCCAGAGCTCTTTCTGGTGTTTGTTTGTCCCCCATCCACACATGACTGGCATTGGAGTTAGCATTCAAAATACTCCTGCTGCCTCAAGTGTGCTATGCTGGTGTACCAATTGGCTATGGTCTTTAGTCCTGGTTCCTCCTCTCCCTTTGCATCATCTGGGGTAAATGTTTGAACTTCCTAATTATTCAGTTCTTTCATTAATAGGATGGAAATAGCAACCTAGAGCCTTGGGCTACGGATGCTATGTAAGCAGCACCTTGGCTTGATTGGTAGCTCTGCAGGAGCCAAGTATCCAACGGGCTTCCCTTGAAATGCTGTATGGACATGGTCAAAGCCTGTCTGATATTTCAAGGTGGTGGATAAGACTGGTCTGGCTCAAGGGAAGGTGCTTCTAGTATTGTCATTCTAGCTGTTTTTTGCTGAAGTCTTGGAGAATTATACAAGAGTTCCCTAAATTTGACCTGTCTGCACACATGCCCCAATTTGGAATTCCACATGGAAATGCTCACTGGATGAAATCTTCAGCCAGAAGGCTTTGAGTTATAATGATGATGCTTGAGGCCTTGCAAACCAAGGTGTGATTATATATTTGGAGGTGTATGGTCCCAGGATCTAAGTAGGGCTGTCCGTTGCTCAGAGTCACATGTTTGATCGAGGGCAGAGTTCTTCACCCTGGCTGAACAGGGCACTTCCTACCATCCTACTCAACACCTGGGGCAAAGGCTGCCATGGCTCAGCTTCTGCCTGGAAGCAACTGAGGCTCCTATACTTGCTGTCCACTTGGCTGCACAAGACTTTTAGTATTTGGTCCTCCTGGAAAGCTGCTGCATCAGGCCCCACATCTCCACATTCCCAGTCCTATGTTTATTTTTTTAAAGTTTGAGATAAGGTCCTACTAATTCACCAAGTTGCCTAGGCTTGACTCAAACTTTCTGTCCTCCAGCCTCAGCCTTTTAGCATGCAGGGATTTTAGCACATTTCTACTCTGTTTTCTGCATGCATGAAATGCAAATTATTGTTTTTTAGCTTCCCCTGACCTGGGAGCCACCAATCTGTGAGTGTGACACTTCCTGCCTAGATTCAGGCAGTACTACCCTGGTCTGGTGCTACTAGCTCCCTTTGTATAAACTGGTGCCAGATTTACAGTGGTTGTCTCCTCTCCCAAAGCCTCTCTGCTACTTACAGGTTGGAAGCCGTTCTCTGTACCGGAGCCAAGGCTGTAGGTGTTCGGAGAGACCCTGGAGGGATGGATTGTAAAACAGTTTATATACTGCCGCTTCAAGGGTCTTTGTTTATGGTTTTATGTTTAGCAGCAAAACTGAAATGAAGGTTGTATTAAGTCCAAACAGATCCTCTCAGCATCCCAACACCGAGCAGGTTCTGGAGGATATATAGAGACAAATACTCTTAAATTTTCTCTTAAATAATTTTCTTCTGTGCTCCTTCTGATAATTTTTGTTTATTTGGAACCAGGATAAAGCATCCTGATCATGATATTTCTAACTCTAGGTGGGCTTCTATGGTCAATATTTTTCAATATCTGCCAGATAAGAGAGACGAGCACTGGGGATCACTGGGTCCAGATGTGAAGGAAGTCCAGTTTGGATAGGGGGAGGAGTAACTGCTGAGGACTCTCTGGGAGGAAAATCCCATGGAGGATGCTGAAGGAGGCAGTAGCGAAAGACGTACATTGTTCACTCTTCTGAAGTGTGTGGACCTCAGCCCTAACCCACACTCTTCCCCTCAGTCTCTCCTGAGACTCCTTTCCCTTCTTAGAACTTGATCTCCTCATCTCAACAGTGGCTTCGGGAGATATCTGTCCAAAGAAGTGGCTTTTAGGACATACTGGGAAGTTAAATATAACTATTAAAGGGGCCTTGGGGCTGGAGACCAACAAGATCAGCCTCATAGGAGAGAACAATACAGAAACAGAACAAAACAGAAATGGGAATGGCCTGTTGCGGTTTGCTAATTCTGTGGGATTTCTTGATGATCAACTGGAGAGAGAGAGAGAGAGAGAGAGAGAGAGAGAGAGAGATTGAGATTCTCTTGGTGGAAACGAGTAGGTCACTTAGAGACTTTGGGCAGGATGGATCCTCTTAATATTTGCCATAGCCGTTTGTGCTGATCTGTCAAAATACTTTAGACTTGGTAATTTAGAAACAGGAATTCTTTTCTTATTGTTCAGAAAGCTGGGGAGTCCAACATTAAGGTTCCAATAGATTCAGCAACTAATAATATGTTTCTCATAGACCACACTATCTGAGTCATCACCTGGAGAAAGGGGCTTCCTTTCTAAGTGCAAGAACCCTCAGGGTCCATTCGGCCCTCCCAAATCTTAATATCAACACATTGTGACTATGTTTGACTGTAGGAACTTGGATGGACACAAATATTAAGCACTAAACAGGCACTAGAGGATATGGAGCAGATAAACATACTGAATTTATGCCAACAGGAAACAGTCATGAGCCTCTTCTTCATGGCTCTTCTGAATTCGCAGGAAAGGTACAGGAGAGATGTGTCTCCAGGAGCGAGGGCTCTGTCACTTGTCTGTTTATATGAGGTTCCATGTCTTTGTCACTTGGAGTCTTCCAGTAGAGTCACACATTTCCTTAAAGAGTGAAAAAAAAGAAAAGAGTAAGAACTGCTAAAGAAAGTAGTTCGGACACATAAAGGTAAGAAAACTGGCACTTTTCATCCTAATATCTACTCACACTATTGCTGTAGACAGTGTGTATTTAGTTAGTTAACCAGAAAATTATTGCTAGTGTGACCTCACTGCTGTCTGTACTGCCATCACAGGGGAGTAGGCACAGCCGAGGGACAGAGGCCATTGGACTGACATCCTTGGCTACACTTGCCTTTGCCTTCAGCACAGATGTCCTCCACTTGCACTGAGTCTACTGGGGGCAAACCCTGGTCTTGCAGACCCCAGGGCTCTCCCTGGAGAGGTGAATAGTTTCCTCAGTAGACAGAGACTGTGCTAACTTTCTGTGCTTGAGGCCCAGGAGTGTTTGCTGTGGCCACCAGCGCTGGGTAAGACCTGGCTTTCCTATCCTCTGGGAGCAATTTCCTTATGTTTATTGCCGACATCTGTCATACCCAGGGAGAATATACAAATACAATATGTCACCTTTAACGGTTTGCTAATTCTGTGGGATTTCTTGATGATCAACTAGAGAGAGAGAGAGAGAGAGAGAGAGAGAGAGAGAGAGAGATTGCCTAGGAAGAGACATAAGATAGAGACATTGCCTAGGAATGTTACTTTTAGTTGCTATCTCTGAATTCAGGGCAATCACTTCAAAGGGGAAAGTGAATTGGCTGTGAAATGGTAGGGGAAAAAATAATTTCCATCAGATCAGTAAAAACGCAGGAAGAAGGAGTTGTTAATGGAAAACTGTTTTCCTTCATCTAATTCTGACAGCAGAGAAGCCCCGAGTCCCGGCACTGTCCTTCCTGCAACCTCTCAAGGCCTGTTGCAGTTCTGTTCTTTGGGTTATTAGCTACAGGTGGTGTCAGTTTGGTGCGATCAAAAGCTTCAACATGGTGAGTGCCACGCCCAGCTTTTGAGAGATCTTGGGTTCCACACTTGGTCTCATCCAGTTTCTGAGGACTCACTTTCTGCCCTTGGTGACTAGAGAGAAGTGGAGAGGGGCTTACAGTGGGACAGACATCTGCACAGGTGCAGGGGAATATGTTTTCAGATATGAGCGGAAGCCAGGAGTGTAGAGAAACTGCTGGTTCTTGCCCCCAGCCGGGAGTGCAAGCAAGCATGAGCCCTGGGGACCAGAAGACAGGCTCTCTTAGAACCTCAGACGAACAGAGCTCAGAGGAAGGAGAAATCCTGGAAGGAAGTGCCCGGGAGAGGCTCCCAATTGGTTTGCTCTGAAAGTTGCTTAGTGGCCGTGATACTCAGTCATTGGCAGGGGAAGGGAGAAGGCACTTTCAGAGGGCTGAAGCTGAGGCCAGGTAGGATCTGCTGGGAGGGATTTTCCAGTCTGATTCAGCTGTGTCTGGGCAGAGAAGTTCCTGGAGTGGGTCAAGCATGTTGGGGTCATCATCCTCTGGATTGTGGGATGTCACTGGAGCCAGAGAATTGGGCAGCAGGCAGAGGGCAGCAGGTAGCTCTGTCACTGACTGTGGCTCATCCGGAAATCTGAGGACTGTAACTCCATCAGCAAATGAAGGAAGAGACAAGTTCAGGCCATAGGAGCCCAGGAAACCTCTCTGGGAGCCCCTCTGACAGTTCCTCTCACAACTCAGCCTCATTCTGCCCCAGAGTGGGACCAAATTCTTCAAGTCCAGCTGCCTTTGAACTCACCCCATTGGGAGAGAGTGCTTTTGACCATTTGCTTTTTAATTTGACCATTAACCTAGATCTAAGTATCTCCCTGAGCCTTGGGTTACCTCCCTGAACATGGAAATGACAACACCTCTTTTGCAAAGGTTAGGATAAGTGCAAGTGCAAGAGTCCTGTGCAGTGTAAGGCACATATTAGGTGCTTAATGAAACGAAAACCAGATCCTTCTAAATTTTTTTTTTTTTTTGCTGTAATGGGTATTACATATCACTCCAAATACTTCACTTAAAAACAATCAAAGCTTACATAATCACCAGCCTAAGTGGTTGCATTAGTCTGTTATTCTGTCATCTTTTTCCAATAAACAAATTGTCTTCCTCTCTCTTTCCTTTCTGTGGACGGATCTGGAGGATTTGCAATGTGCAAAGCAGGTGGATTGATCGGATATCGATCATGAGTGAATTATATCCCCCTTCAGGTAAAAAGCTTCCCATAAATACAATTTAGTAGCTGCCACCACCAGCCTCGGCAGCCAGACTTGACCGTCTCTGGACTCCTGCAGTGAGATAGTCGATAGTTCATATTAGTATTAGCAGCACAGATTGCTGTATCTGCTAGCTTCTCAGGAGTGCGGAGGTGGCCCCAGCACAGGCCTGCTGGGAACAGCAGATCCATGGGCTCCAGGAGCCACCTGCCCTGCAGCTAAGGGGTAGGTGGCCCTAGTTTTGTCGCTGGCTGACGTGTGGTACTCATACCCCCTTGTTCTCAAGTTTTGTCTGTCAGATAAAATTTCTGCTGCTTATTCTGTTTACCCCTCAGCATTTTAGCATCACTGGGGACAAGGACTGATATGAATGCTGAGGTCATCTTCGAATATTCAGAGTTTTTTTCCCTCTTTTGGTGTCTGAAATGTTCTAAACCAGACCTTATTTCTCCTGACCATTAAAACAGCTTTTTGTTTCAAGTCAATCTTTTCTTCAACCATTCCCTACCCTCCATGCCACAACACACACACACACACACACACATTCTATAAGCCACTGTCATATTCATAATCCTGAAGCAGAGTTGTCATCAAGCCCTTCTCTCTCAAAATTTCATGGGCTTTCTATGCCTACAGAATCAAGTCCAAGCTCCCCCCTCATCCAGACCCTTTTACAAAACACTGGTTTTTTTTGGTAGTACTGGGGATCGAACTTGGGCCCTTGTTACAAAACACTTTTTTTTTTGGTGGTATTGGGGATCGAACTTGGGCCCTTGTGCTTCCAAGGTAGGCATGAGCTAAATCCCTGGCCCCAACATTTACCCTTCCTCACTTATCTACTTCTTGTTTGGGTCTCAGTCTCCCTGGAATAGCTTCCTTCTCCTGTCCATGTGAGTTGCTGTCTTCCAGGTCTGGGCCCTCACAGGTTTTGGGACTCTGCAGCTCTACTTCCTAAGAGCTAATTTTTTTTTAAAAAAAACCTCATTTCCTTGGTTTATTTTCTGGGACATGGTGACATGTGGTTGCTGATTTGAGAGAAATCTGGTTGCTTTCAGGGTAAATTTTCTTTCCACACATATGAAGAGAGGTAAGGGTGTTCGGCCAGTTCTACCATATGAAAGTTTATGACTGGGGACTTAGTTGGTACAGTGGATAATTTTAGAGAGTTCAGACTTGACTTAGAACAGATAACCTATGGCCAAGTGGAAGTCTAGGATATGGCCTCAACTAGTGGCTGGTTGAGGATGCCCACAGACTTCCCTTCTGCTCTACCTGCATCCTTAGGGGTAGCTTCTCACTGTGTGCCCCAGAGGGAACACCTCCTCTCCTCCCTGCTCAGTACCCATGCCTTTCCTCTTGGTGTCTTTTCCTTGGGAGTCTTATCTTCCCATTGTCCATCTCAGTCATGGTGGGAGACACTTCTGTCTTTGCCTTGACTCCTGTATAGCTATGAGGATGCCAAATTCTCTTTGGTTCAGTGAGTGACTCCAGGATGGTTATGTGGTTCGGAGAGGGTCAGTATATGTCTTGGCTGAAGTGTCTGGAAAAGGAAGGTCCTTTTCCATTCCTAAGACCTGAGCCCAGCACCAATATGACCAAAGAAGAAAAGCCTTTCCGGAAAGGAATCCAACAGGGGAGGCAGAGAACTGGGGAGCCAGAGTAGACATCTGTACGCTGTTTAGAACTCGCTATGTCTCATTCTACCTTTGGAGTTGCTCTTGTTTGGTGGAATTACCCTTCATCTGAACTCACTTTCCTCGCCTTAGTACAACTCATGTGCATGCTGGTTTCATTTCAGTTGCAACACAAGGGGTTAAGGTGCCACATTCATTCTTAGAAGCCCAGGGTGAAGCCAAGGATTTAGCTCAGTGGTTCCAGCACCTGTCTTGCAAGCTCAAGGGCCCAGGTTTGATTCTGGTAACCACACACAACAATGCTGGATGTGGAGACTCACACCCATGAGCAATCAGTACCACATGCCACAGTGCCGGAAGTGGTGGCTCACACCTGTAATCCCAGCACTTGGGAGGCAGAGACAGGAGGATTGCTGTCAGTTCAAGGCTTGCCTGGGCTACATAGTGAGCTCCAGGTCAGTCTGAACTACAGAATGAGACCCTACCTCAAAAAAAAAAAAAAAAAAAAAAAAAAAAAGATCTACGGTGGAGAGAGGGAGAGAGAATCTCACATACTCTCACATAAATCCACTCAGAGATAAAAGGTTGAGCTGGGCTTCCCTTCAGTCTTCTGATGTCCACACTGCTGCTACCCAGGCTGAGCTAGTGAAAGCTGTTTCCTTCCCCAGGCTCCACCTGTAAAAGTTTGACTCACTCACCACTAGAATTTAAGTCCTTTGTGAATAATTGTGGGAGATCTCGCTGTCGTCCCCTAGCTGTTTGTCTCTGGGAAAACAACTCTATTCTAGGAAGTTATGTGAACAATTTGTCCCAGGCCATTGCAGCTGTGGCATTTGCCATGGGCAGAACGATGACCAAGAGCCTTTGCTCTGAAAGATAGTCCTTTTTCATCTCTCTGCCAAGAGCTATTAATTTCCCCTGAAAACAGCTTTTTTTTTTCACCCACTTACAACATCCCTGGGACAAGTATTTTCAATATCTCCCACTGGAGATGGTTCACATTCAAATGCTGACCAAATTATGGAGCCCTGTTCTTGGATTCCTTGCTCCCAGCAGTTGGGGGAGGATGCTCATTATTAGGCCAGCAGGTTCTAGGTGAGGGTTTCATTGTCTTTGTCAGTAAATGAGATTCATTAGGGTACACTGCAGGGTGATGGGGAGGGTGAGTTTGGTCTGGATGCTGATGCTGGATGCCGTGTCATTCCTGCAGAACAGACTTGATCAAAAAAAAAGAAAAAGAAGTAGGTCTCCGCCACTTGGTTTTGAAGACACCAATCAGTACAGTTCTTTCCTGTTCATGGTGGTGAACACCTGCCTACTGAAAATCTGCTGTAGTCTGGCTGGTAACCAGGGAATGGTCTCTACTGGGAAAGGGCCATTAACCTGGGGTGAGAAAGGAAAAGCCGTAGCACAGACTCAGGTGCCCTAAGGCACAAATATATCTCAACTTTGAAGAATTTATAAGAAAAGAAGTAATCCATCAGTGTCTATTTTTACTTCTTGCTTCTCATTCTTACTCTGTAAGCGCCTAAAGGAACTAACGGAGATGCTAGGAAGATGCTCTGGATTTTGTGTCTCTGGCATCCCGGTGGTCTGGGGCAGGCTTGAGGAGGAAATGCATGTGTGAGTGTTTTTTGAGGAAAGACCCTCAAAAGCAGCCCAGAGGAGAGTGAGGGAAGCAGGTGAGGGCTGGTGTAAAGCCAAAATGCAGGTTCTGCTTGGGTCTGCACTTGGCCCAATCTCATCTTAGAGAGCTCAGGAGCAGGATGGGCCCAAATGCTCTTCACCTCAAGACAGAGCTGGGAATGTGTCCTGCAGCCTTTGCTCCTCTGCTGCAAGTACTCTGAAGGGTGGCCCATAATCTCCCAGGAATCAAGGTGATATCTGCAGAGGGGTAATTGTGAGCTATTAGCAGCCCACACTTGCAGCTTCAAAGGAAGGTACACTCTGGTTTAGTGAAGGGCAGGGAAAGGCCAATAGGATCTACTGTAGTGGCCTTTTGAGCTGCACTGTGTTTGAGTCCTCCACTTCCAACCTGTGAAACTCCCAACATCTGTCTGCTTCTGTTTCCACCTCTGTAAAATGGGATATAATATTGATGTTGCCCACATAGAGTTGCTATGAAAATAGAGAAGAGTTTAGGGCACATGCAAGGTTTAGGGTGATTTCTGGCACATGGTGAGAACTTTTTGGACAGAGGTACGGGACACCAATGGGCCAAGGCTTCTTGTCAACTATGGGATGTTCCTTTGTCTTCTTTGGATGTCTCTGCTGTTCCCTGTCCAGACTTGGACACAGAGTAGCATGCAGAAACCTTAGCCCAGGGCGGAGACCCTCTGTTTAGACCCAGCAGCCCCTGGGATGAAGGAGGCGATGGGCGTGGGGTCAGCTCTGCAGGGAGGGGAGTGAGGGGAAAGCTGGGCTTCAGGTACCGGCTTCATGTTTCAGCCTGCCCCGGGGCTTTTGCACAGAGAGAATCCAGTGACAACTGGATTTTTCATGCTCTTCCGAACGAGCCAATAAAAATTCAGCCTATTTGGTTTGCAGACAGAAACTTTGCTTTTAAAAAATCTTTGAGTTATTTCTTTCTTTCTTCCTTTTCAGGGCCAAAGTTATTTTAAACGAATAGGGTGCTAGGAATGGGGGGAGGTTGGGCATTTGTCAGCCTTATTTCCCTGCGGGTTTGTAGCTGTGGGGGACTTTGCTTAAACCCACATGACATTTGTCACTTTGCTATTGCTTTCTCACCCAGAGGGGCTCTGTCCTCAGCAGTACATTTTCCTTTTTATCTATCTCAGAGATACGAGTAGAGAGAGGAGAGGAAAAGAGCCTGTATTTGAATTTTTATGCATGTCTCCTTCCCTGGGCAGACATCACTCTGAGTCCTCTGTCAGCTCTTCTGCTCATCCAAAGGCAGGAGGAGGGGAGTTCAGCAAAGCAGGATAGTGCTGCTCCTCCATTAGCTCTGGGGGATCAGACTGGAATGGATGTACCTCCCCCTGTATTCCCCATCTGTGCAAATGCTCACCCCTTCTGTAGTTTCATTCTCTTGTGGAACCAAACTGGATCAGTGCCTACTGTTTAATGGGTCCTGAGATGTGTCTGTTCTCATTATGGTTTAGGTTTAAATTGTCACTCCCAAAAGTTTGGGTGTTCAAAGGTGGGGCTTTGAGGTGATGGGTTTGTGGTGGGGGCTACACTCACCCAAGTATTCACATGCTGACAGGTTCAGCAGCTGAATGTGCCTGGTGGGAGGTGGGTCCCTGCAGATGTGATCTGTATTTGTTCATTTGTACATAGGGTGCACTCTCATCTGTCTCCTCCCCACCCACCCCCCACTCCTTGGTTGCCATGGGGTGAGCAGTTTTTCACCGCCAAACCCTTCCACCATAGTGCTTCTTGGTCTTGGAGCCAGCTAAACAGACTGAACTGTCTGAAACTGTGAGACAACCTAATCCTCTGCTCCTTCAAGCGGGTGTTGAGTACTTTGTCCGTATGGGAAGGCAACTGCCAGTCTTCAGGGATCCAAGCTTCAAGGATGACAATGACAGTGACTGAGGTCAGCAGCATACAAGGGGTTGTGAGAGAAACAGTAGAAGCCTGTAAATGGAACCATGTTAAGGGAGGAAACCGTAAGTAAATGATGTCTGAATCAAGTCCTCAATGGAAATTATCTGGGTCAATATGGAAAGAGATTGCTTCATAGGGGTCAACATCACTGAGGTGTGGGAAGGAGAGAGACACTTAGGAAATCCAACTATTTACACAGGTGGGGCATCAGCTACCTCTGGGGGTGGTGGATGGAGGCAGTGAAAGTGGGAACAAAACGAGAAACAAATGAAGAAAGTCTGGCAAGTCTTGCTAAGGATATTGGACTTCGTTTGTGGGTAACAAGAGAGAACTCTTTGGCGTGGAGTGGAGATGAAATGGGCAGGGGAAGATGGGAGAGAGAGAGGCCCCCTGAGGCCAGAAGTGATGGTGCTCATGTGAAAGACAGGCAGAGGAGGAAGATAAAAGGGGATCCTGTACCTGATGGGTCAGGAGGAAGGAGGGGCCAAGGCAAGAGCTGAAACCCTGAGCTTTTTGGCGTAGGTGATGGGAAATGTGGTGCCACCATACAAATTAGATGCTCTGAGTAAAAGAGCACTGTATGTTCACTGCAGACACCAAGCAAATGTGTGTTCACACCTACACAAATAAGAGATGATAACGCTTACCACAACTAATTTAGAAATTCATTGCAATTCCAATTAAAAAGTCCATTATTATATTTTAGGGAACTTGTCCAAGTCACTTCTGCAATTTACTTGATGAATTAAAGCTTGAGAATAATAATAATAATAATAATAATAATAATAATGTTAATGTTTCAAGTGAAGAGCAAAAAGGGTAGTACCTTTTCTACTAAATATGGAGATATGCTATAAAATTATAAGAAGCATTTAAAGTTTGGTTTTGTCTTCAAGACAACAACGTTAGGAGAAAAGATATGACAGTTGTGTTCATTCACTTATGAGCTGTATTCGTCCCCAAGTGGAGTCTTTGTGACTGAGGCTCTCTGGCTTAAAATATTTACCAGGGCTGTTTGCAAAAGAAGTTTGACTGCCCTTGCTGGAGAAAGGAACTCCAGTGTTTATGGGAACTGGGGTATCACATCAATAGTATTACAAATTGCCGGACAAGAGATCCTTGCCAATAAATGGTGCTCAGTTTTTCTATAAGAAGAAAGTTAAAATTAAATTCTTGCCTCACTCCATAAATAAACCAAATGTGGGTAGATCAAATATCCAAATGTGAAAGAAGCACTTCATAACCTTGAGAAGGTAATAGAGGGTCAGTTCTTATCTCGGGGTAGAGAAAATCTTTATAGGCAAGGCACAAAACATAGTTCAGAAAGGAAAAAAATGTTACAGAACACTAGTACTGTAAGTATGGCTGCTGCTACAATAACAGCAACAACAACAGCGATATGCACACATGCACACACACAAACCTATACATAGAGGATGTGACCCAAAAATCCTGTAAAGGCTTAAGTGTAAAACATTTATTGCAGTAAAAGACACATTGCTTTTATCCTTATCATTCTTGCCACTTTCTGGAACAGTTCTGGAAGTTCTCTCTAAAGAGTGTCATTAGTTGCACCATTGTGGCTGCCATCATGTCTTTAATTGTTTCAAAATCCTTACCAATGATGGTGATTTTGACTTTAAGGAAGACCCAGGAGTCACATGCATAAGGTTAATAAGGATGCACCAATGATTCTATGAACCTGACTTCCTGTTAGACAGCAATTAGCCACAGCAGCATTCACTGTTTTTTGACAACAGCTTGTAAAAGCAATTGCTACAGACAACTTTCAAAACTGCTTCAGAAAGTAGAAAGAACAATGGAATAAATGTGTGCAATGTGAAGTTGAGTAGTTTGAAAGGAATTAATGGCCACATACTAAACTAAAAAAAATTTAAACATCCTTTACATTTTCAATCATCTCTTGTACATAATCTATAAAACAAGAGACATCATAAACCAAATTAATACATAAGGCTAGAGTGGAAAGAGACAATTGCTATACATATGAGAGAGTGGAATCCAGATATGTCATGAAGTCCAACCTGTGGATTTTGAACTCTCCTCTCCCCTCCTCTGCTCTCCCCACCCCACCCCACCCCTCCCCTCCCCACTCCTCCCCTCCCCTCTCTTCCCCTCCCCTCCTCTCCGCTCCTCTCCTTTCCTCTCCTCTGTCATACCAGGGATTGAACTCAGGCCTCTGTGCTTCTGAGATAGGAGTGATACCACTTGAGAGCTAAATCCCAGGCCCCTGTATATTTTCTTGGCAGAGAACAATAACCAATAAGAAAGTAGGGAGAAAGTTAAGACCTAGTGTTTCAGAGAAGACATCAATGGGCACAGTTTGAAAAAAGCCCCATCGGGCTGGGGATTTAGCTCAGTGGGCCTGGGTTCGATCCCCGGTTAACCATATACAATACTGGGTGTGGAGACTCACGCCCAGCAGCAATCAGAATCACATACCACAGTGCTGGGCGTGGTGGCTCACGCCTGTAATCCCAGCACTCGGGAGGCAGAGGCAGGAGGATTGCTGTGATGTGAATTTGAGGCTGAGCTCAGGGCCAGCCTGAACTACAAAGCGAGACCCTGTCTCAAAAAAAAAAAAAAAAAAAAAGCCACATAAAGAACACAAAGTAAAACAAAAGTGCTATCCTGTTTCATGTTTGTCCAATAAGCAACACAGAAAGTCAAGAAATCATCTTCGTTATGGAGAAGTAGGCAAATCTCTTCCTTAGGGAGGAAGGTGAACATGAATGATTTTCAGCACCATCTTGGAAACATCTGGTAACACTGAGACTGTACAACTTCTATGACTGGGACATTTGTTTTTGATAATGTGCCTCAATGTCCCTGAGATATGCACAAGGGCATTCTATGCAACATTGTTTGTAAAAGCAAAACATAAGACACCATTTATTCCCCCTGAATATGAGATTGGGTACACAAACTGTGGCATATTCAAATACTGAGTTACTCTGTAGCAGCGATGCCAGCGTGAACATGAAAAGTTAATGTTCGTAGGAGAAGCAAGTTGAGAAATAAGATCTGATAGCACTTATGTAAATTAAGAGTCCCACAAGGCAGTCTGTTGTAGTTTTGTGTCTATCATGTTTCTAGTTATCCATCCACCTAAAATTAGGACAAGTGTCTCTTTCCACCAAAATAAGATTAAGATGTTTATGAAAACATGAGAGTGGTTGCAGGGTGGGGAGAGAGTTTAATGAAATCTGTACATTTCTCTTTCATTCACAAAAAGTGAGTTAAGCAAAGCTGAGAACATATTTTCATTTGTGAATCATGAGTGGCAGGCACATGGTTGGTTATTCTGTCATCCAATGTGTCTTGGATTTCTCACGTTAAAGAAAAGGAAGAGAGACACGAAGTAGGAGGGTCCGGAGCTCAGCTCACAAACTTCCTGTCTGCAGAGTGCCCGAGAGCATATGGCTGCCTTTCTCATCTCTCAGATACACCACTCTGACCTAGCTCAAGGAAGTCTGGAGAAAAGATCTAGGGAGACTGAACTGGCTCCAAGAAATGTGGAAGGAGCTTGGAAGGAAACTGAAGGAATGAGGCACCTGGCCTAGCCAGGGGACGGGCTTTCTGGGGTGGTGATCTCCTGTGTGCCTCTGCTCTGTCTCTTCCCACACCCCACTTCCCAAGCTCCCATACAGTACCTTCAAATGTAGGTGAGTGTCATGTCCTTCCTGATCCCCCATCCAGATCACGAGGGCCTTCTCTGCATGAATCTACTTTAGGCACAGCTTACGTGCTGCCTTGCTGTATTGCTTGGATATGTCTTTTTGTAAGTGTATGAGGCCCCCTTAACCTGGGGCTGATGGGAGCTCTGCCTTTCCAAAAGCTTGCACAATGTCTGCCTGCCAACTGCCTGGCTTGAGTGATACAAGTAGAGAGATAGGTGGGGCTGGGGAGGTTGGGGATTCAGGACAGTGAAAGTTGCAGAACCATTATAAGCAGCAAGCAGTTTGGAATGAAGCAGGATTCCGGCCTGCTTCCGGCTTAGAAAACCCAACTGACACCTTAGAAGGAACTGATGAAGTGGGCTGGAGAGTCCATCCAGCTCCAGGCTCATCTGCTTCAGGGCTCAGTTATTGTTAGCTGGGCCTGACTCCCTCTCTTTCTCCTTCTCTCTTTATTTTTCACCTTCTCTTCCTTTCTTCATCCCTCCATCTCTGGATTTCACAAAGAAATAATCCCACATAGTCTATTAAGTCCATGTGCACAAAGATCCTCTGTCTCCTGGCTCCTCTAACAAAGTTCCCGGATAAGTATCAGGTGCATCTGATCAGAACCTGTGCCTGGAGATAATCAGAGGCAATATTATGAGTGTTGAGGATGGTTCCCCTGTCGTCAACCAGGTGCTGAGGGTAAGGGAGGGCGGCTCTCAGGGGGAACATTTGCAGATGAAATGATGCTATGGGACAAAGGCAATGGCTGTCTGGTGCAGAAAGAGCTGACATATGCAAGTATTATTGAAAAATCAACTGGATAAAGAAGATGTGTTTTTTTATATATATAAATGGAGTATTGTGCAACTATAAAGGATGAATTTATAGACATTTATAGCTCATTTATAGACATTTGTAGCTCAGTGGATGTACCTCAAGAACATACTCATAAGTGAAATAAATAGGACACAGATGAATAAATACTGTATCATTTCTCTAGTATGAGAAACTGAAGATGTAAATGAGGTCCAGAGCATATGATAGGTATTAGTAGGAAGAAAATGCTCAAAGTAAAAAGGGAAAGGGGCAAAAGCAAAGCAAAGAAGGGAAAGAAAAAATTGATGCTAAAAAAGAAAAATGCAAAAAAAGCTTATGTATATAGGGGGTGGGCATTGAAGTGAGGGCAGGGAAATGGGAAAAGAGAATTGAGATGTATAATACCAGGTACAAATTTTCAATGAGGATGTGATTATAGTATATTACTAAAATATACCAATAAATTAAATTTTATTTATTTATTTATTTTATATTTATTTATTTTTTCTTGAGACAGGGTCTCGCTTTGTAGTTCAGGCTGGCCCTGAGCTCAGCCTCAAACTCACATCACAGTAATCCTCCTGCCTCTGCCTCCCGAGTGCTGGGATTACAGACGTGAGCCACCACGCCCGGCACTGTGGTATGTGGTACTGATTGCTGCTGGGGTGAGTCTCCATGCCAGGTATTGTATGTGGTTAGTGGGACTTTGCACTTGCAAGACAGGCGCTGTTGAAACAAGAGCAGAGCAATGCGAAAAAGTAAGAATCAAGTCACATTATGTACAGGTACAAATCATCAATGAAGAATGTGATCATAATGCATTCCTCAAATGTACCAATAAACTCAGTTTATTAAAAAAGATTATATGAACCCCCCCCCCAAAAAAAATATTCCCTCTTGCTTGGACTCACTGATTTCCTCATTCTTGCATGTTGTCCAGCAGTTCTTGAAGTAGTCTTTCACCAGTGCCTCTCACTGCACCACGGGAGCCACCTCCGTGTCCTCAATGGATTCGAGTGTTTCCCTTTGACAATCATTTTGACTTGGAGGAAGAGCCAGAAATCACATGGTGCCAGATCTGGTGAATACGGGGGATGGGGACATGTCCTGATTTTTTTTTTCTAATCTTTATTGGTACATTATGAATACACATCATCATCACGTTCAACATTGAGAGTTTGTACCAGAATTTGACATGACATTCTCATTTTTTTCCCCTTCCCCTACCCACCTTGCAACCCCCATCCCCATATACATAAGCTTTGTTTCCTTTTTTATTATTATCATATTTTTCCCCTCGTTATTTACCCCTACACCCTCTAACCTTTTAAATATTTTCTATTTCACAATATCAACTATATATACTATAACTCATTTGTATTTTCCTTTTTTCATACCAGAGAAAAGATAACATTATTTACATATCTGTGACCTATTTATTTCACCATTTTTTCCCGTTTACTCCTGCCTTGCAACTCCTCCACCTCCTATATATATATATATATATATATATATATATATATATATATTTGTTTCCTTTTTTCTTTTTCTCCTCATAATTTACCCCTACACTCTCTTTCCTTTTATTTTCTATTTTACAATATCAATTATACATACTACAACTCATTTACAATTTCATTTTCTCACACTAGAGAAAAGATATGATATTTATACATCTGTGACCTATTTATTTCACTTATGAGGATGTCCTCAAGGTACATCCATTTGAGTTTGAATGACACAATCTTATCATTTTTAATGGCAGAGTAATACTCCATTCTATAAAAGAACCACATCTTCTTTATCCAGTCTCCAGTTGATGAATATTTTGGTTGTTTTCAAGATTTAGCAATCACAAACTGAGCTGCTATAAACATGGGTGCACATATGTTGCTGAGGTATGAATCTTTTCATTCTTTTGGGTATATACCTAGCAGAGTGGTGGTGGGGTCAAATGGGACCTCTAATCCTAGCTATTTGAGGAATCTCCACACTGATTTCTATAGAGGTTGTACGAGTCTACGTTCCCACTAACAGTGGAGAAATGTTCCTTTTTCTCCGCAGCCTTGCCAGCATTTGTTGTTGGCTCATTCTGAGATAGCAGCCATTCTTTGTGGAATGAGATGAAATCTCAGTGTTGTTTTCATCTGCATCTCTTGAATCACCAATGATGTTAAGCATTCCTTCATATACTTCTTGTCCTGATGTTTTTATGAGCCTGTCTTTCCATTAGATGGCACTGAGCAGAAGCATTCACAGTATTGTTGACCATACCCATAAAGACACTCCCCAAAGAGATCTACCAGAATTTCTTGACAAAGTGGCAAGAATGATGTGATAAGCACATTGGAGAGAGGGCGAGTACTCTGAAGAAAGATGAACAGCTATGTGTCTTTAATTACAAAACATTATTAAAAATGGAAACATTCACTGTAGTTGTCAGCCACCGCCTGTATATCTGGACAGGAGGACAAATGGAACACCTCTCTCCGAGTTCTTCACATGGGATCATCTTCCCCTGACAACCTGAGCTTCTGAGCTGTGGTGTGGGAAAAGGGGAGGCTGGGATACTGGAAGTTCTCCCCAACTGCACAGCACAAAACTAATTCTGGCTGCCAGATCTTCTCCACCGGGAACTACAGGGCTGCTTTCCTGGCTCCTGTCCCAGGAGCTCTGGATAAAATATTTTAGAGAGTCATAAACTGAATATTGAAATTTCAGAATTCAGAAGTCATTCTTGACACTCTGGGAAAGGTGCGGTTGTCCAACTATTAAGCTGTGGGCTTTGCATCCGAGGGAGGAGGGAGTTGCATTTCATAGATGGTTATAAATCTGAAGCATGCACTCATCTCTGCAGGCTTCGGTTAGACATTAAGAAAAGGAGGAGCGGATGGATGAGCCGGCGCCTCCGCTCAGCTGACAGTGGGAATTGGGAGTGATGTGAGGTTGCACACGAAGGCGTCTGTAATTCTTCAAGTTATTTCTCGGCATAGAGCTATTAATAGTGTTGGTAAGAGTGGATATTTCAGTGCTCAGACCACCGGTTTGTATGAAACTATTTAAATGAGAGCTTCATATACATCCTGGTTTTGGCATTTGATCAGCCAGGCGTCTGGTGCATCGGTCCGGGGGATTGAATTCAGACCCTTGGCCCTGGGCCTGACCCTGCCATCCTCCTGCCTTAACTGACCAGATCCCAGGTGGGCATCACCAGCCTTTGTTTCTGGAACCTTGAGGCTGACTTGGAGCTCTGCACAGGATTCTGCCCAATTTCCAACCCATGGCTGGTTTGGAGAAATGGCATGCAGGGAAGGAACAGCAATTGTAATAAGAGAAGTTCCCCTCACTGAGACCCTCCTCATTCCCTATTTTGTTTTTGACACTTTATGTTCATTATCTATGTTAATCTCACAATAGCGTCTGAGGAACTTAGGTCCTTACTAGTTCATGACTAAGGAAACCAAAACTTGGTGAGAGGCCAAGAGTTCAAGATCATGGAGCTAGTAACCCAGGAAATGACAGAACCTAGTTCACAGCGAGGTTCACCTTAATTCTAGAACTTCACACCATATTTTCCTGTGGAAATTGAATTGGAGAATGCTGACCAATTTAAAAGAATGCATTATTTTTGAATACAAATATTAGACTCCAATCATATGTGTGTTTCTGCAAATAGACTACTTTTGGGTTTCTTTTTTGAAATTCAAATCTGTTTTTGAAATCCTCTATAAGGAACACCAAGGGGAACTTCTTTTGTTAAGTGAGCCTCATTTTCAAAAATTCATTACTTTGACAAATTGAGGATGTCCTTATGAATCAGAACTTAGGCTGCCATTCACTGAGTCCCTGCGTGATGTCAGGCACCCTTCTAATCATTGGATGCTATGACATTTTCCTAAGTGTGCTCAGGGTCCTAGAGGGTGGTATTTCAGGGTCTTCTCCTTGTCCCCCAGACCTCTTTCTGTGTCCCCCAGGCACAAGGAAGCCAGGTCACATCTCCCAGTCACCCTCACAATGATGTATGACCGTGAGTCTGAATTATACCCCATGGATTGTAGGTGAGCATTACAGGTATCATACCTGGTTTGGCCTCTACAAAATCTTCTGGTCATGTTTTTATATCTATGCTTTCCTTGGAGACCTTGGAAGCCATATGCTGGAGATGGTGGGGGCCACTTAAGTTTCCTGGTCACTCACCCTGGGGGGCTGGTGGGTTTTGCCTGAACAAGAGGCAAAAGTCTGTTTGTAGCTCCACAGAGTCTTGGGAAGAGTCTGTCACAGAGGTTTAGCATTATCTTAATTATTACTGCTAGACAGTAACATAACTCAAAGAATAAACAGTACACATTTCCCCACTTTTGAGCATTTTGTAAATTGTTGGGCTGGTCCTGATAGTCCCCAGCTTCTAATACTTGCTGCCAGGCTAGATGGAAGTCTAATTCCAAGAGAACAAATTTGCATTTGTTTCTCCATTACAGGAGGCCATTACAGTCTTTTTAATTGAAATTTTCTGTTTCCAGTCTTCGGAACCACACGGGATAGTGTGCATTCAAACTTCCAGCTTTCCTGAGACCCAGCTTGTGGTTAAGCTCTCCAGGGGAGATTTTTTCTCCTCTCCCTTTATTTGGTGCCAACATCAAGACAAATAAGTTCCCTCGTCACCTCTGCTATGTGAAAGCTTTATTTTTCAGTTATTCAAACATCTACTCATGGTTTTCTGGCTGCATATGGGAATGAATTCCTACTAGATCGGCCCTGTTGTGCCTTTTTTTCTTTTTTAGTGCTAGTTAAAACAATATTGCATCTTAAAATTGATGGTATCTTGAATTCAATGAAATATAGTATCATCATCTCCAGTTTATAGAAGGAAAATGGAAACATCAGAGGCTAAGAGAATAAGGAACATGCCTGTTATATATCACAGCTGAGGTGCGGACCTGGCAGTCTAACCTCAGAGCCTACCATGTCACGCCACTGCCATAGGGAGCTGGTCATGACTGCTGGCCTTTCGGCAGAGGATGGAGAGGGCACCGATTCCATGTTAAACCAGCCCAGAGGTCCTTAAGGGTCTGGATTTTTGTGTGACGCTATACCTTGGTTTCAGTGAGGTTTAAGTACACAGCACCAGGCACATGTGCAGTCAGGTGCTATTTCTCTTTTCATCATTACACTCCACTGTCTCCTAATAGTAAAACACTTGGCCTGCCTCAGCTCTGTTATTTCACTGAAGGCTGTGATAAAGTCACTGTGATCTTCATTCTCCAGGAGAGAAACGGAGTCCAAAGATGGAAGGAAACTTGCATAGGGGCCATATCCAAGGCCGGATTCAAGCTCAGGCCTGTGTGACTCTACAGACTGAGCTCTTCTTTCTTCACTGTGCCTCTCTCTCCACTCACCTCACCTGAGGTGCATGCAAGGTCTCACAGAGGGAAGGTCCTGGGGCGCTGTGGTCAGTGGAATATCCTGCAATCACAGTTGTCTGGGCAGATGAAGCAGAAAGATATCAAGTTTGATACTAGCCTGAGAAACTTAGTGAGATCCTGTAAAAAAAAAAAAAAACACAAAAAAACCCACAATAACAATGACAAAACTGAGAATGGCGCTTCCTGTGGTGCTTTCTAGGACTGATTTGCAGATGCAAGAAATATAACACTAGCCAGTTTCTGTAGTTTAAAGCCCAGGGTGGTGTTGTGGTTGGGGTAATTGGGCAATTCAGCTCCAGCCTCAGAGTCTGATGGGTCTGACAGGCACATGTCTGTGGCCCCAGCCAATGACTCACACTGCAGCTCCTACCTACTTTCCAAGGCATCTCTCTCTTTGTCTTCCTTAGTGCCAGGCCCAGCGCTTCCCACCTGGATGCCGAGATCTGCCCAGCTTACAAAGCTCAGTCTGCTCCAGCATGAAACTGGTTTTGTTTGACTATTGAAGTGATAAGATCTGAAACTCCTTCCAAAGAAAGGAATGTGTGAGCACATGGCGGCAAAATTCTGCCAGGCATGGCTGGCTCCCGGGACTCGAAAGACGGTGTCTGGCTTGGTCCCTCCTCTTTCTTGGCTCTCTCTTTCCCATTGGCTTCTCATGCATGTGGGACCCTCCACATGATGAGCACTGGCAGCCCAGCTGGAGCAGCCACCTGTTGGGGTTCTAGTTAACTTCTTCCCTTTAGCAGCCCTTGGTGTGTGAACCTGAACACTTGGATCAATCTTCTCAGTGTCAAGGCCAAAGGATGAATTTGCCCCATGGCTTATCTGGGGACATGGGAAAGAAGGAGTGTGTAAGCAAGGAACTGAAGCCATGGAGCCAAGGGCAGGGGAGGGAGGTTCTCCAAGGAAACCAGGTACTGTTTCCAAGCACAGGGAGATGAGGTGCCAGCAGGCATTCATTGCCCCAATGGCTGGCCTGCTAGACACCTTCTCTTTGGTTCCTTGTGCCCAGAATTCTTTGCTGCTCTGAAAAAGAAAACAGGAGGAAAGCAGAAAGATGATCTGCACCCTGCTCTGGGAAGGGAGGATACCTGATAGCTTTGGGAGTGAGTTGACCCTGGGGAGCTGAGTCCTAAGTGCCAGCTGGCTGGAGACCTTTCTTGAGTTTCTGAGGAAACCCTGTTGCCCAAAGTAGGAGCTGCATTGAATGTGTGGCCACAGGTGGTATAGGTGGATATGGGGCCTTTGTGACTGTGCAGACATCTGCAGGTGTGGAGAGGACCTTGGCCCTCCCTGGGAACTGCTATGAACATATTTCAAGTGAATGCTTGATATATCAGCACTGAAAAGCTGACCAGTCTCTATAACCTCTTGCTTTATATATTAAAAAATATCCTACATGCTAATGGTTGCACACTGACACAGTGTTCCCCACAGTGCTTCTCTTCTGACCACCACCAGGAGAATGAATGCTAAATGAAAGCTGAAATTTGTTGGGTTTTTTTAACCTTAATTTCTAAATCTAGATTTTCTGCTAGTGAGGCTGGTGTCCTGAAAAAGTAACAGTTCTTAGAACAAGGTCAAGTTTTAGTGGCAAACAGAGGATGGGAGTTCTGAAGGAATCAGGGCTGAGAAATGTTATGTGACTGGGCTGATGGGGCACAGGAAGGTCGTCACGACCCACTTTCACTGGTAGGAGAGAACCTTGAGACCCCATGTGATGGGGGCCTCTCCAGATAGAGGAGTGGACACAGACAGGGCAGTGTGCTCTGCAGCCACTGCAGAAGAGACAGCTGAACTTTGCATTAATGCCTTTGTGCATCTAACACAATGAGGAGGTGACATTTGATCTGGGATCCTAGTGAGAGAAGGAATAGCAGCAGCGCTGAGCACCAGGTGATGTGGGTGGGTGAGGGGTCAGCATAAGGATTGAAGCAGCAAGTGGCCTTGTCCAGTTTGCAGGTTAAAAAGAAACCGGAGTGGTGCTGAGAGGCCAACTGGACAGGCCCAAGTGTGGGTACACATATACCACAAGGCAGCAGTACGTGTCCCAGGCTGGGGTGCGGGCCTCAAGGATGGCAGTGTAGACAGCGTGAGGTCTGTTGCATCAAGATCTGTTCTCATATATTTGGAGGCTAAATTGGCAAGGCATTGGGTAAATTAGATCTTGGGGCTGAGCAAAAGGCGGCTGTCAAGCATGTATTGCCCTAGGTTTCTGATTCAGACAGTGAGGTGTCATTGAGTCAGATGGGGGAGACATGAGTTGCTTATACGATGCTCTGTGTGAAACAAACTTTGCAGGGGTCTCTTGAGAAAAGACACATACAAGGGTCTGTTAAGGGGGTTAGTTTTTGGTGACATTTACAGGTATGACACCAATCTGACTTCTTAGGGAGAGATCAAAGTGAGAAAAAAGAATAGGACCAAGGCCTGCCCTAGACGAAGGCAACACTAAGAGGTGGGTTGGGGGAGGAAAGAGTCGCAGAGAAGGCAAAGATGGAAGAAGCTATGAGATGTGGTGCCGCAGGAGCTGAGAACAGGCTAGTCTTAGAAGGAGATGCAATTGTTTGGCACAAATGCTGCTTAAAGATATGACAAAAAAAAAATGCTGTCATTGGCTTTGAGAAGAGGGTGGCTGGTTGATGTGAGTGGTAGAGACCAGTCCAGACAGGCAACTGAAGACTGAATGGGAGGTAGCTGAGGGGAAAGAGCAGGTGACATTCTCTCTTTTCTGGGCCCGTCACTTTCTAATCCTTTGCAATTTGATGAGGTTCTATGAGGACTTTTGGACAAGCATATGTGAGCAAAGTGTGTCACTTCTGGGCCGAGCTCTTTGGCTTTCATATTTCCTCCTCCTGCTGATGGAACACCTACAAGGGGAGGGTGCTTCCGTTAGCCAAGATTGCGAGCGAGGGTGGAACAGAGGCTCCTTCCCTGAGGCGGCCAGGACCCAGGTCTTTCCCCACATCCACAGTTCTCTGCCTTCCTCTCTGTGGCGTTAGTGACTAGATGCAGAAGCATCTGGATAGCAGATAGGTGACCGCCATGTTTTTTCTCTGCTGGCTTTCCTCCGAGTCTTCTGGAAGTGAGAGCAGGAAGGGATGAACAAGATAACTGCCGCCCTTCTTCTCTTTATAGTATTGTGCTGATGCCGCTGTGTCTCTTCCAGGCTCTCTTCATCCATCAGCAGCCAGGCGTCTCTCAAATCAAATCCGCGAGCCCTCCCAGGAACCGATACCAGCCACAGTGCGAGGGCTGCTGGTCTTCCATCATGGAGCGCGTCATCCATCCGTCTGCAGAGAGGCTGTTATTAATAATGGGTGGGAAAATATCTCCTCGGCTGCTTTGTCATTGTTATTGCCCTTAACTATTTCTTAAAGAAGAAACATAGTCAATATGCTTAATCTATGGTTTTCTTTAAACATTGTGGTAACAATTCATTTTAAGTAGTCGGCAATATCCAATGGCTGGCTACAGTAAATCTGCAATTTAGTACACAGCCAGGTCTTCAGGCTGAAGAGCGAATAGAAAGGTTCCTACGCCCTTTTGATTTCATTGCCAAAGTGCAGAAAGGTTGCATTTGGGGAGATGCTCCTCTGCACGATGCCCTCCGGGTTGGGTGAGACGTGGATTTCCTTGGCACCTCCAGTAGTACAGGGGCTGTCTGCCCTCTGAACCCATTTCTTAGTAGGCGATTGGCAGCTGGCACCTAAATGCTTCCGGTTCCTGCAGCTGGCCCAGCAAATCGCCTTAACCGTGCACTCTTTCTAGCATTCAGTTTTGGTCAGTTGCTTTGATGCACCAGTAGCATTCGGGGCAGCTTCCACCTTGCAGTGGCTCCTCAAGGTTACTGGCCTGTAGGTCTCAGGCAGATGGATCTACAGCGTGAACTCAGCGCTAGGGGGCAGCAGAACAGGACTCAGTGGGTTATCTGTTCCTCTGCGCTGCTTGGAAACTGTAACTCCACTTAAAATTTTTTTTGTTACCATCACAGTTTTTTCAAGCTTATGTATATAGGGCATAGGGGTTGTAGGGTGGGTAGGGAAATGGGAAAAAAAGGAGAATCAAGTCATGTCATACACTGGTACAAATTGTCCATGTTCAGTATGATGATGATATGTATATAAAATGTACCTATTTCACAGTAAAATTAATTGAGAAAATAAATCCTTTAAAAAATGCAGAGTATAGAAGCAAACTTCAGCCCAATTGTTATACTTTGTGGACATCAGCAGTCTTTAAAAATTCAGAGTGACTTTATCATTTAGGAATGTCTTGCCAACTTTTTTTTTTCAAATTTAACAAATATTTGAATGATTCTCACATGCAGTTTTTAGTGACTTCTTGAGTAACACTGTGTTGTAACAAGATCCTCCTCACACCTCTTTTGAACAGGATGAGCTCCATGTACAGTGGGTTCTCTTTCAGTCAGGGAAGTTCAGGGCTCCTGGCATCAGCTTTACTTTCTGATGTTGCTGCCTGGCAAGTCACATACTTGTTTTCCATCCTTTAAGACACTTGTACATTTGATACATACAACCAACCAGTAGGGTAGGTACAGTAAGGTAGGGATTGTAGGTCCTTTTTTGGTGAAAGAGAACATTAAAGTCCAGAGTTATGTTTCTATCCAAGTACTATACTTCCTAAGTATCAGGGAATTATGGGACTAGGCCTCTTGGTAATTCCTGTCACTGATACCTAGGTAAATCAACTTAAACCAGGGGGTGGGTCTCATGGCAGACATTGTCAGAGAGGCCCACCTCCCCACAAGTTGCCTTTGGGTTACATCTCTAAGTTCTGCATGCCTACCCTCCAAAAGCAGGCATAGTGTTCCAAATGCTGGCATCCATTGCCTTCCAAAGATTCTGGAAGCATGTCAATTGGGAGCTAAATGTACCTCAAGCCCTAGCAGTTTCCACAGCCCTGTAGCCAAGGAAGGGTGGACTGACTGCCGCAGGGCATGAGCACCTCAGTCACTGCTCTGCCTCACAGTAGCACAAACCATGAATTGTGTGAGGTTCTCCTGAGTTCTGTACGGCATCAGGACAAGGCCCAGAGTCCACCTGAAATGACATCTGGCTTGGCTTCCCCCACTTTCTTGTCCTCATTTCCCCTCTGGTTTCTTCTGAGCACAAATCACCACTCCCAACTCAGTTTACAGAAGAAGTACCTGATCCAACTTAAGCCTTGCACTAGCTCTGGATGCCACAAGCCCACCAGGTCATAACGAGAGGGGATCCTCACGCACACTCAGACGGGCTCCAATGTTATGTCCAGTTGATTTTAAAATTTGGCTATTGGCTTCTAAACTACTGGGGTTTCTGGAATCTGGGCCCATCACCCATGTGTTTTCTTTTCACAGTCCTAGTTTCCAGCTTAAGAGCACAATTTGGGTTTTCTTTTCGAGTTTCCCCGAGTCATGTACATTTCTGCAGGAGTCAAGCAAAAGCCACCATGTCATGGGACAGATAGTACCATCTTTTCTGAATTTGCAGTTCTGCTGACCACTCCCTAAAGCAGAATAAACCCTCAGTGCATGAGACCACCTCATAGTGGACAACACAGAAGATGGAATTGAGGGGCCGATTTGTTAACAAAGAAGCCAATGTTGTCCATAAGCCTCTCCTGCTCACAGTCCAACCATGGACTGGATCATGCGATGCACTAATCCGGTTCATTTGGCCTCCACTTCCTGTTGGCTTTGGTTAGTGGCCAGCACTGGCAGCACAGAGGAGAGAGATGGCTGCATTCATGCTCCCGCTTTCTGCTTGACAGGATGAGTGTGACTGGGGCTGAAAACCCCAGCTCCTTCTGGTGGTCCATCGTGCAATGGCCCATCCCTTACCCTTGCCCATTCTGGCTCAAGCCAGAGTAATTCACACAACTGCTGGCTTTGGGTGCTTTGCCAATCCCTCCGGCCCTTATCATCTCATGAGAATAGTCTGCATTAACCTCCCCGAAGGCCTCCCACTTGTGCCTTGGTTTCTTCTGAGGCTTCCAAATGATTCAGCAGGTGACACCCCTGTGGCACTTGTGAGCTAGGGAAAACCACATAAAAGCATTTCTATCCAGATGGCATTCTCTTTTCTTTGTCCAGCTAGTCTCTCCCTATCAGTACTTCAAGTTGGGTTTCTAGCATCCCTTTTCCTGAAGGCTAATGATCTCTCTGGTCAGTATACTGAGCCTACTTCTTATCCTCCTTGACAGCTCAAGACACTGGCGCAACCTGAGGGCAGGTGCAATACTCCATTCCCTCTGGAGTCCCACTGTCTGGCCCGAGTCTGGCTTGGCGGAATGTGGTAGCTGTGTGTCAAATGGATCCAAATCATAAACTGAGAGTTCCATGTTCTCCAGGCTCCCAGGGATATGGTTCTCTCCAACTTCAAATGAGCAGAGTCAAGTCCCTATTTGCCATTCCTGGAAATGTCTGGTGTCTTTTTAGCTTCTCTGAGAAGTTTTAGAGGAACACGTAGCCCCTGAATATTCATTCCTACTGAGGTCTTGCTGCGTACTCTTTTTCCCACAGCTCTGCCTCCTCTCCACCTTAGATCACCCAAATGTTCTCTATTTCCCAAAGCACTGCAAAGTGGAGGCTGAGATATTTCATGTGAATGGTAAAGGACACCAGGTATTGCATAACAGCACATTGCAGAGTGGGGATCCTCGCAACAGATATTTCATTGGCTTTCACAGCCGGGTGCTTCTCTGTCTCCTCTATAGGGAATACTTCCCTAGTCACCTTGTTTTTGCAAAGTCCAAGTCGGTAGGCAGCAGCCATTCTTCATTTTCCAGGCTCCATCTCTGTTCTCCATTTCATTTGAAGACCTTTTCAAACAAACAACACGGACATTCTAATAACTGAACAACTGATTCTGTCTCTCTCTCTCATTCCTATGCTGGCCCAGGCCTATGTTTTTACACACACACACACACACACACACACACACACACACACAGAGGCAGAGAGAGAGAGAGACAGAGAGGAAAATATCCCCCTAAAGTATAAAGAATTTGGCCTCTGATTGAGAGCACTATAGCCATTGCAGACAACATTTGCTTTTAAAAATATAACATTCTCTCTTCTTCCTCCACTCTAACTCAGGCAGCTGTGCTGGGCCCAGAGGATCAGGTGTGTGTTCCAGACTTCCCTAGACACTGGTGAAGCTGCAGCACTTTGCTTGATCCCTTTACCTTCCTTCAGTGCTTAGCATGCTACTGAGCACAGGTGCAACTGCAGATAGTTCTTTTGCTCAGCCTCACATCCCCCAGGCCTGCCACACCAGTGTCTTCCTGGGTGGTGCCCACAGGAGTGCCCAGATCAGTACTGTAGCATCTCATGTGATTTCTTCCGCTTCCTCACTTCCGTTCCCAGGAGTCATCTCCAATATCAAATACCTGGACCCAAGTCTCTGTCTTGAGGTCTCCTTGAGCAGGGCCAGAGGACAACAGGTACTAACTGACTCTAAAGTCACAGGCTTTTATAATACTTGAAGTGCTGAGCCTGGGTCTGGTGGCTGTGGATTGGTGTAGGGCCCTTGTGTTGAGCTTTGCTAACCATCTCCAGCCTTTCTTTCTCCTGTTTCTGTGAGGACAAGTGGCTTGTCTGATGGATCTGTCCATCTATCTCCTCTCTCATGTGGAGTGTGATGTTAGACATCTCAACTCAGGAAGCTTGATTCATTCGGGGAAAGCCTTTCACGGGTCCTAAAAGCTATAAAGTTCTCCCAGTGTGACAGGGCGTAAATGACTTCAGTGTCACATTATTGCCCCCAAACTCAAGTAGACCCAGGGTCTGAGGTGGCTCATCTTCTCCAGCAGAAGTGCTAGGTGACACATTACTCATTGGTATGGCCCAGCACTTGCTTGGTTGGGAGCTGCAGAGAAAAGCCAATGTTTTGACAAGGAACAAGAGCCCGGAGTCAGAATAACTGTAAAACTCTGCCAATGGGTGCCCGAAGAATTCCACAATATGGCATTTGACACTTAATTTCATCCAGAATGAGCTGTCTGCTTCAGCCATGGGCCTTCTGGACTCATAAATTCTGCCAGGGAAGAGGGCTTTGTATCTGTAGAACCCGATTCTTTTTAAACAGTGAAACTCCTCTTCGGTCAGTCTCCAGAGATTCACATGGCAGTCAGAATCCCTGTGTAGTCCTCTCTTCTGGAAAACTTTCTCCATTTTTCCTTGATTTTATCCCTAAGTCCCTAAAGCCACCATGGTCAAGAGGGCTCAGGGCTCTGGCACCAAGTTAAAGCAAAACATTGCTGTTCCTCAGCAAATACTCCCTGGAATCAGGCACTATGTTTATCCTGTGCATTAACCCTCATCGCTATACCTCGTCCTGTGGGAGAGACCTAATTGCTAGATCTAGTGAATAGTTGAGGAAAATGAGGTGAGAGAAAGGGAATGTTTTGTCTCAGTTCTCCCAGCTAGAACGTGGTGAAGTTCAAAGGTAGTCTCGGGTCTTTGAGTTCACATTCATCCAGTGTTATCTCCAGTGGAACATATTTCCTTGGCGGAGTTGGTGCTCATATTGGGAATAAAAGGAAAGTTTGGGTGACATTGATTTTTCTCCTGTTCAGGGCTAGAAATGCCATTACCCACTCAGATTATGAACTCTGCTGGGGAGCAGCTTCCTGCCCATTGGGAACTAACTCAAATGTGCAAGGTGATCTGTCCCTTGGCTTTAGTCTGGGCTGTCTGGCGGCCTTCCAGTCCCCACATGATTTCCCAGCTATCCCCAGGGCAGGTGGTGCCATCTTGCCTACTAGGCAACAGTGTTACGGTTTCAGTTAGCCTCCAAAGGTGATTCTGGGAGAGTTAAACATTTGAAGTTTGGTACCCATAGCTAGGCATGAAAAGCCCTGAGGGGAGGACCAGGATTTGGTCCGATGACTCTAGATGGAATAGACTCCATCTTTCCCATGTCTGAGGCCTTGCCCCGGGAGCCAGTTGTCCCACTTGTTTCTCTTTGGAAGCAGTTGCCTAGGCAACAAAAGGTGTGGATTTCATCTCTTGTAAAATACACCTCAGACTGGCTTCTCCTCCTCCACAACAAAGCTGATGTTTCCTGCTGCAGTATTCAAAGGAGAGATGCATGCAAGGCTCATGCGGAGCCTCCCTTCTCTGGTCTGTGAGAGCCATTCAGAAGCAAGGCCTTGATTGGAGGCTGCACTGGACAAGTCACATCAGGATCAATGTTTTCCTAGTAAAAGGGTTTGAACAAATAGCAAGTGTGTGCTCAAAGTGTTAAGAATGTATGCCCAGGGCCGGGGAGTTAGCTCAGTGGTTCCTGCGCCTGTCTTGCAAGCGCAAGGACCCGGGTTCGATTCCCTGGTAACCACATACCTATACTGGGTGTGGAGACTCATGCTCAGCAGCAATCAGTACCGCATACCACAGTGCCGGGCGTGGTGGCTCACGCCTGTAATCCCAGCACTCGGGAGGCAGAGGCAGGAGGATTGCTATGATGTGAGTTTGAGGCTGAGCTCAGGGCCAGCCTGAACCACAAAAGTGAGACCCTGTCTCAAAAAACCTTAAAAAAAAAAAAAGAATGTATGCCCATGTGTCCATCAACTGGAGACTGGATAAAAAAGCTGTGGTTCTTCTATAGAATGGAGTATTACTCAGCAATAAATAATGATAAATTTGAATCATTTATACTTAAATGGACACACCTTGAGGATATCCTCATAAGTGAAATAAATAGGTCACAGATAGATACATATCACATCTTTTCTCTGGTTTGAAAAAATAAAGATGAAAATGAGTCCTAGAATTGTATGTTATATATTGTGAAATGGAAAATACTCAAAGTAAAATAGGGTGAAGGGGGAAAAATAATGAGATTATAACAAAAAAGAAAGGAAACAAATTTTATGTATATAGGGGGGTAGGGTGGTAGGGCTATGGGAAAAAATGAGAATTAAATTGTGTCTTATACTGGTATAATCCCCATTATGGAGTGCAATTATGATGCCTGTATGTAATGTACCAATAAAGATTTCAATTTTTTAAAAAAGAATGTATAATAGTAGAAGACACATCTGAGTCAATATACCTCTAGTTACTCCCTCTCCCTTCAAACACACCGATCCCAGCATCTTTGCCATTTTTTTCTTTGAGCAGTTCTGGATATCCTTTTCATGTTTTTATGAGGTATGATAAAAATCCCATTCATGCTATGCTTTGCCTTGGAAATGCAGGATTGTAAAAACATGACAGTATTTTCATCCACTTGATCTACCAGATCTGCCATTGTGCAATTTCTGACTCTTTCTAAAGTCAAAAGAGCCTTGAAAGGTAAATTTAAAATACACTTGTTTTTTTGTTGTTGTTGTTTTGTTTTGTTTTTTGAGACAGGGGCTTGGTTTTTGTAGCTCAGGCTGGCCCTGACTTCAGCCTTGAACTCACAGCCTCCTCCTGCCTCTGCCTCCTGCCTCTGCCTCCTCCTGCCTCCTCTGCCTCCCAAGTCCTGGGAATACAGGTGTGAGCCACCACTAGCACTGTGGAATGTGGTACTGATTGCTGGTGGGTGTGAGCCACCACTCCCAGCATTGTTATGTGTGGTTACAGGGGATTGAACGCCGGCCCTTGCACTTGCAAGGCAGGCACCGGAACCACTGAGCTAAATCCCCGGCCCTACATTGCATTTTTGATCATTCCAGCTGTCTAATAACAAAGACATTTTTCATCATATCCCAAATAATGCCATCCAAGCACCATGCCCGCACTGATAAGACTATGCACAATCAGACAGCTTAATCTCCAGCACATTACCCTTTGGCCACACTGACTTCTGTCTCCTTGTCCTAGACAGCAAGTTGTTCAACTTCCATGAGTCTTCATACAAACATGCTCCATGCCATGCTTCCTTCTCAGGCCTATGGCAACTTCTCAGCTCTCTAGCTTCCCCTCCTCAAAATGGCCCTTCTGCCCTCTGTTCTCAGCCTGAAATTTCCCTTCCTTCTCAACTTTGTCACATGTCTCTGCTGTCTCCTTCCAGCATCACGTCGTCTGAAGCTGTCTTGTCTGTTGACTTATCTGTTTGCTGTACCTTATTAGAATGCAGACACTTGTATTGAGGGTATATCCACATCCCCTGCTTCCCCAGAATAGTGCCTTGCCCCATAGAAGATTTGTTACACGCATGAATTCTTAACAAGAAAAATGTTTGCAGCTTCCAGAAAAATCCATCTGGAATTCAGAGCAAGTTGATAACAACTCTAAATGATCACTCCTCTATTATCTTCCAGCTGCTCCCTCCCTCCTCCGTATGCCCCTCCTGTTCTTGTGAGCAGCCCTTTCTTCTTCCTGCGTCCCTCCTCCTCTCCCTCCTTTCCTTCCTGCTTCACTCTCTGCCTTTTTCCTCTATCTTTCTCTTTCTGTGTGCTTTCTGGGAAGCAGCTAGTCTGGCAGGCAGACAGGGAAAACAATCTCTCTAGTTTCCCCACAGCAGCCATCTTCGTGATTAATAAAAGTCTTTTCCCTATGTTGCGGGTAGGGCCAACAATGATGAGTCTGCCTGAGCATCGGTGAGACAGATGCGGAACATCGGACAGTGTATCTGTTGGCCCAGTGGAGGCCACCACTTCTGAGATTCTCATTACAATAGCCCGGAGTATGTTTGTCACAGGTGAGTTTTAGGGCCAGGTACCAGAGATAGGCGAGGAAAATCATGGTGAGTATAAGATAAAACCCACACAACCCAGCAAGCTTAAGCTCCTCTTGCTTGCATAGTACAAATTTGATTTATTTTTTAATATTTGCTGCTTTTCTGATTTTTACATGAGGCTTCAGAAGAAAGTGAAGGTGCTGCCACCCAAGTCTTTCTGAGCCACAGTGTTCCAAGGAGACCAGCCGTTGAAAATAAAAAGTGACTACGCTTTGGTCTTAATCTTAAATTCCATCAGCTAGCCTGGAACTGCTGAGCACTGGTAATGAGTGTTGAGAGGCAATCTGAGGATGGTAATTAGGTATCAGACCTGGACAGGTACTAACCCAGAGGTGTGTGGCCGCCTTCATTCAGTGCTGCAAAAGCAGATCTCTCCTATTGAGCTTATCTGGCCTTTGGTGGGGGTATGGAACTGCATTGTGGTGAACTGAAATGTGATTTTAATGATTCCAAGCACATGGTTTCTGCCTCCAGCATGCTAGATTTGTAGACTGACATTTTTTTTCCTTGGGTGGATTCCAGATGTTGTATAGTTTGTGCATTGCTAAGCTGGAGACTGGTAGATGGAGACTTATCTTTTTGTTATGAGCATGTACAATGGGTAAGTGGTTAAGGCCTGTCAAATGGCCTCCTAAAGGATGAGTCTGTGTGGAATAAATTATTGGAAAATGAGGATAAATCTCATTTTATAGTATTGAGAATCAGAGCTCTGGGTTTCTAGGCAACTGTCCCCCAAACATCACCTTCTGCCCCTAATATATGTACCTATGTGTCCACATGTTTATGCCTGTAGAGTGTAGATGCACATATACCATAAACACAAACACACACTTCTATTTCATTATTACTAAGGCAATCAGGCTCACCCATTGAGGCCTTTTAAAAAATAAAATAAAATTTCCTCTTTACCTTAAACCTATCAAAGACCTAACCCTTTAGAAAAGCTGTCAATTAATTATGAGCATGGCCCATGCAAAATTTGAGGTATATCGTTTGTCTGAAACTCAAATTTTAATTTATATTTGCATATGCTTCATCTGGCATCCCTAGTTCTGCAAATTGTATAATTATGTGTAGATCATAATCTCTCTCAGGACTCTGAAATGCTCATTGGCATTTACTGTCTCTAAACCTTGCAGGAAACAACCATACTTACACTACAAAGTTAGTTATTTGTAGAAATGTAGCCTGGTGTGGGGGTGCATGTATATTATCCCAGCACTCTGGAAAGGCAAGTTATCCAGATTGCAAGCATGAGCCCAGCATGGGCAACTTAGTGGCTTATCAAGATCCTATCTCAAAATTTAAAAAGAAGAAAGGGCTGGAGATAACAATCAGTGTAAAGTCCTTAGATTCCATGCTTAGTATCGAAAAAAATTTTACTGGGCTTCTAGTTTATTTGACAGTCCTGCCTGGCAGCCTATTTACAAGGAATACTTTAAGGTATGAGCTTTGGAAAATGCTGGATTTTAAAATGAGTGCAAGTCAGACAGGTGTGGTAGGAGCTTCTGAAGAGGAGCAAGGTGGACACATAAAGGAGAAGACAGAAGAAAGGAGAAGAGAAGAGAGAAGAGGAGGGGAAAGGAGAAGAGGAGAGGAGAGGCAGGGGAAAGAAGGGCGAGGGGAGGGAAAGAAGTAGTTCAAATTCTCTTAGCAGAAAGTTGGAGGGTGGTGGTGTGCCGAGGCTCTGTGCCGGTTGGTGGCGCTGTTCTGGGGCCGCTCTGCCCCTCGTGTTTGGAAGAACACTTTTCAGCCAATCAGAGAACTTTGAGAGATGCGTCATATCCTGATCACCTCTTTACACCTCACCTTGCTGGACGTGGGCAAGATGCGTCAGGTTCCAAACATGCAAGTCCTGGTGGGATAGGCTAGAATCAAAACTCTTTTTCTGTCTTTAGCAAAACCATTGTTTCTCTCTTGCTGTTCCGACTTTCCCGCCTCCTCTCTTTCTTCCTCCTCCTCTTTCTGCTTCTCTTGTCCTTTCTTTCTTGTTTTTAAAAGTAATTATTTCTTAAGTAGCAGATTTAATGAGCCATAAGTCACACACTATAAAATTCACTCTTTTAAAGCACATACATACTTCACTAGTTTTGGTTATAATCACAAGGTTGAGTCATGAGTACCACTAATTCTAGAGCATTTAGGTCGCCTCAAAAGAAACCTCATATCCATTAGGAATCATTCTCAAACTCTTTGCACAAGCCCCTGGCAACTTCTAACCTACTTTCTGCCTTTACGATTTGCCTGTTCTGGATATTTCTTGTGAACTGAATCATACCATATATAACTTTTGCGTCTGTCTTCTTCCATTTAACTATGTGTGTTCAAGGTTTGGCCATGATATAACACATCTGACTTCACTCCTATGTAAGTTTGAATCCATTTTACAGGTATATCATGTACTGTTTATCCACTCATCACTTGATCAGCCTTGGACTTATTCCTACTGTCTGACTATTATGAATAAAACTGGTATGAATATTCATGTGCAGGTTTTTGTGTCGATGTACATTGTTAATTACCTTAGGTAAAAGCCAACTAGTGGAATTGCTGTTATATCACCCCCTTTTTGGAGACAGTGTTTTATTTAGAGCTAAATCTATATTTAACTTTTTGAAGGTCTGCCAAACTGTTTTTCCAAGTGGCTGAACCATCTTATATGTAGAAGAGTTTTAATTTCCTCACATAACCGTGGGCACCTGCTACTGTCTTCTAATTTCAGTCATACTTTAGGCTGTGAAGTGGAGTCTCATTGTGGTTTTGATTTGTATTTTCTTTTGATGACTAAGGACATAAATCATCTCTTTATATGCTTATTATGGTCACTTAAACATCTTCTTTGGAGAAACGTCTCTTCAAATCGTTTGCAGATTTTCCAATTGGATTATCTTTTCATTGTTGAATTGCAAAGAGTTCTTTCTATGTTGTGAATACAAGTTACTTTGCAGATACATGACTTGCAAATAAACTTTCCCATTCTATTGGTTGCTCTTTCATTTTTCTTGATGGTGTTTTTAAAGCAATCTTTTTAATTTAAAATTTTTACATTATTAAGTCTACTAATGTTAGGCTATTTTAATTTATTATTTGGAAACTGGTTTATCACAAAATCTATTTGGAACATTT